>LOEQ01005306.1:74296-86743 GCA_001685075.1 Bramus lutescens
CGTCGCTGTCAGAGCAGCAGATAGGTAGAGTAGGCGTGGGCGACGGCAGCCGGAGAGATGTCTGAGTCCAGGTAGTGAGAGAGAGGCTGTTTATTTACAGCTAAAATGATCACTAAGTCAGTCATGGACAAAGCAGCATTCATG
Organism: Bramus lutescens; assembly: GCA_001685075.1. NCBI lineage: Eukaryota > Metazoa > Chordata > Mammalia > Rodentia > Cricetidae > Bramus > Bramus lutescens. The sequence continues at coordinate 74,441 of LOEQ01005306.1, forward strand.
ACAGCATGTGACAGCATGCGCCCTCCGGGCATTTGTCAGTTAGATCAGGAGTCAAAGACTTCTGCTTAGAGGGCCAGGAAAGGTAATAGCTCTATGTAAATCCCATCAGGGTATAACAGGGACTATGGGAGACTGATGGACTAGAGAGCCAGTGTCCCATCTGGAAGCCACCTGGAATGCAGTTCCAGCTGGGAGTGGCCCTGTCCTGTTAATCCAGTGTTGAGAGAGCAACCAAATTATTAAGGCAAGTTGGAATCTGGATTTGGGACTTTGGTATGGGACTGCTATTTACAAGAATGTACTGTTCTACAAAACACATGAACATTTTGTTTCTCGTCTACGAGGCCCCATCTTTTCCTCATCCGTATTCCAGAATATATTTATTTATTGGCTTCCTGTCTTGTGTGAGGACGGGAAAATGGCTGAAGTCATCATGATCATTATTTGACTAGGGGTCACTACCACTGGCAACATGCCAGGCCCATTATTATGCCATTTAACTTTATCCTATGTGTGATGATGGCATTGTTATGTCAATTTTACACACAAGAAAAAGTACTAGATAATTTCTATCAGCCATATTTAGGGTAAGGAAAAGAAATGGCTCTCAAATTGAAAGTCAATGAAAGTTTAAATAATAGAATTATAATATTATAATGAAGAGAGTACCAGGGGTGGGGGTGGGGGATTTCTACCTGGATCCAGACACACAGAGAAGGTGGTCAAATAATCCTGGACCCAAGACACACAGAGAAGGTGGTCACACAATCCTTTGTGGAACTGCCGAATGCCTTCTTATCAACTGAAGGAGACAGGAAGCAGTCCTACTTGCTAAAGAATGCAGAACCTGGACCAACAAAACCATCATCCACGAAGACCAAGAATGATGCTGTGGAAGAAAATCTTTCTGGCCCAGATCTGAATGCCCACTCAAAGCATACTTCCTAATGATCTTCAATGAAACTCATTTTGAAAGAGCATTCGTTGAGGATGGATGGATATTTCCATGGTGTGACAGCTTCAGGTGGTGAATTGGAGGCCCGTGCCTGAAACCTCCATGTACCCATCATATCTGAAGACTTTCTACCCACACACATCTGAGATCATCTTCTCTTGCCAACCTGGAAGCTCTGTCAGGACTGGAGTCAACATGACTATAACACAACTCTCTACTGAAGGCGGACCTAGGAGGCTTCTTTTAGATAGGACAAGGCCCCCTAGTTTGCAGTAATTTCTGCCAGTTTCTATTACACAGTGACTGGATTTATGGAGACATTACTTTCTTGGCCCTGTAATCATGACAAGTGTCTGACTCCAGGTCTGAGTTGTAAAGCAGAGGGCAATCACTGTTAGTTTTCCCCTCTGTACCAGAGTGGCCCAGCAGAATTTTTTTAGTTGCTAGACTAAATAACAGAGGCATTGTTTTATATCATGCATTCCCCCAATGCCTTTATTGTGAGTCTTCTGTATGGTGGCAGCTCTGCTATGGACAGAGAATGTGGGGAGAATTAAACTTTATTCCTCTCCTAATGAGAAACTAATGTAAAGAGTAATGGTACACGAGGATAAAAGATAATAATAACACACTACATAGCATGTATATGGTGCAAACGGTGCAAACTCTGGCCTTTCCCCGCTTCATTAATGGAATGGAGATAGGGTGTGATCCTTTCTAAAAGAATTATTTTGGAAAGGAAATACAGGTAGCAAATAAGCATATCATCTTGGTTGATGGCCTTCAGGACCCAGAGCCCAAGCTCTCATCTATCACCTTGCTGATAGCTGAATATTTCACATGCCCCGCCCAATGGTCACCAAGCAAATAACATTTAACACAGAGTACAACCAGCGAACAAGGCAGATATGGTCCCTGCTCTTTTGAGCATCTAGGAAATGGAGGCATGCTAATGAGTTAACAGTGAGGAAGAGCAATTAGATAATGATTCACCCTACAATGGAGACACTGAGCATTGATGGGGAGGGACACAGAGAATCCACTGCTTTTGTAGACTGTGGGGGTCCCTCCCCATCACCCACTCTCACGCTGATAGGACTATGACGCAGTTGCGGAGATCTGGTTAGTAATGAGGGTGTCTTGTTGGCTAAATAGCCTAGGTGAGTCTTATTTTCAGGAATGTGATGGCTAATATTAAAAGTTAACTTTGACAAGATGACAACGGCCTAGACTCTAGGCCCTAGGAGGTCATCCATGGGCATGTATATAAGGGAGTTCCTCCTGTATATCCGGGCATTTCTAGATTGGATTAATTGAGATAGGAAGATCCTCTCTGAGTGTGGATGGGCAGCACCATCTCATGGGCTGAGTCTCAGACTATAAAAAAGGAGAATTTTAACTGAGCACATGCATTTGTCTCTCTCTGCTTCTTAACTACAGAGACAACATGACCAACGGCTTCACCTTCCTGCTTCTGTAAGTTTCGGTCACATTCCATTTCTTCTCCCAATTTTCCTCTTCTTGTCTGTCTCTTCTGGGCTTTAAATAAAAAAAAAAGGCTCAGAACACCTCAACTAGTCTTTCTCCTAATGAAGGAATGAGGGATTCTTGTCCTAGTGCTGTCTACTTTGAGACATTGCTAATGACTTGTTGCTGCTGTCCTCTGTGTCCCATTCTTTCCTGAATTCAGAGTCCTGAATCCTTCCTCTGATTAGAAATAACTTACACACACACACACACACACACACACACACACACACAAGGTTACTTTTTCTCTGCCCTGACTCACTTTCACATGTTTGAAAGTGAAAGATTTCTCTAACTTGATGAAGTATCTATGTGATTGTGAGCTAAATCCTGGTGTGTGTTTTAGTTTTCTCCTCTGTACCAGTGTGTGTGCGTGCGTGCGTGTGTGTGTGTGTGTGTGTGTGTGTGTGTTATGGGGTGGGGACGGTTTCAGCTAACCAAGCAGCACTAAAACCAGAAGGCAAGCCACTGAAGAGACAGCCCACCCCGAGTCAACACAGCAAGACAGTCTTCCTCAAAGACTAATGGAGTGTGCTGGCCCTCTCAGGCCTCTTGTTCTATGCTAGGGGCGGGGAAAAGGCATTGTGTTGTTCTCAAGCACCTCCCAAGACCAATCAGAAGTGGTATAATACATTGTAAGTGGAAGTATATAGGCTGTGCTGAATAAGAAGGAGAAATGAAATTGGTTGTGAAGCTCTCCTGATAAGTAGCCAGGTACCAATTAAGCAATAGTAAGTAATATTTGGAGACCCAGCTACTCGAACTTATGTGTCCAAATGAGCATTGCTTCCTTCAGAATAGTCCCTTTGGGGAAACAGAGTTTCTTCAACAGCGCTTTGGTAGACCAAGCTATTTCTGCAACTGGAACGGATTATGAGTCAATCAGAAAACAGTCTCATCGGAGGATCACATGTCATTTCTCACAATCAAAACCAGCTCTGTGCGGTTTGAGCATCCAACAGATTCTCAGCACGTCCTAGGGAGGCAGAAAATCAGTGGCCTGAAGCCGGGCTCAAATAGCGTGGGGTGGGAGGAGCAGCTGCAGAGCAGCCAATCCCACGGCGTTGCCTTCTGTCTTAACCGCCCAGAGTCTCCACTCCTCCACCATGCCTGGGGCTTCCTGCCTCCTCCATGCTGGTTGACTTTCGGGCTTCCCAACTCAGTTCTGACTCAGTGTGCGCTTTAGACCTCAGTGTTTAAGGGCTGTGTTTTGCTTCTCTCGCTTCATTTTGGTTATATTGACTTTCCTAGAAATGCACTTTGCAGATTTCCAATATTAGCAATTAACCAGCAGCATAACTGACCAAAGTCCGTGCTCTGTCTGCATGGAGGTCAAGCAACAGCCTACGATGAAGTGAGGACTTTGGCTCCCAGTCCTGTCCTCCCCTCCCCTCCCCACCCTCTTCCTTCCTTTCCTCTTTCTCTATCCCTCCCTCCCTCCCCCTCTGCCAGCCTCCAAGCACCCATATCATTGTGTGACGTCAGTGTTTCCTTCACAAAAAAGCATCTTGCCACTCAGAGGACTCAAACTCTTCGGGTCCTTCAGTTCCACCTTCTCCTGACTCTAGTTCTCGCATGACCTTAACCCTTCTTCCCCACTAAACTCCATATGCAGAGACACCTGACTCTTTGCCATCCCGTATCCTGACTCACATGGGGCTTTACTCTACCTCCCTGACTCATCATATCAGGGTCTGTTTAATGTTTTGGTATTTTCTACACGACTTCTTATAGCCAGGCACTTTGCCGTGACTGAGGTTATTCTGCAATGACACACAGCTCCTCAGAAATTCCCCAGAGGAGATACACAGCCCGGCACTACTCAACCATGGAAACAGCAGTCAAAAAAAATATTTGGTTTCTGATATAAGGTCAATCGGATAAAGGCAGGAAAACCCACTGGAATGTTTTGATGTGCTCACTTGAAAATTAACAGTGTGGTTGGATAGCTTCACCTTGTGGTCCTCGCTAAAGCACACAATCAGAGAACAGCAAAGGCTGCGTTAGAACACAAGCACCCCAAGAGCGTGAGGTGGAAGAGGGGCATTGTTTTGATTAAATTGGCCCGTTAGAGTTAGGGAAAAAGCACTTCAAATTTACTAACCATCAAGAAACCATTAGTCAACTTTTCAAAATCTAGTTCACATGTTTTTGCAACATGTCATAATGTGTGGTACTACTACAGACACTAACTCGGAACAAGGTCATTACCAGTCTCCTGAGAGGAGTGTATGGAACAGCAAGCTTCAGGGTCAGCTCCAGTGGTTCTAGCCACACCTCCTTTTTAAAGCTCAGTCTTTACTGCCACGTAGGGTTATCCGTGAATGATCTATGGTCATTTCCTTTCCCCTGTTTCCCTTTTTCCCTTCCTTCCTTCTTCCTTCCTTCCCTCCTTCTTCCTTCCTTCCTTCCTTCCTTCCTCCCTTCCTTCCTTCCTTCCTTCCTTATTTCTTTCTCTCTTTCTCTTTCCCTCCACTCTCTTTCTTTATGTTGCTCCAAGACACTCTCTGTACATTATCTAATTGTCAAGATGAAACATAATCAAATAAAGGTGGGCTAAACAGCTGGATCCCTTGATCCAGAAAATTGCTTTGCTAGGTGCTCATTTTGGTGTTTCAAGATCATCACCCCCACCAAAGATTCTGGGAAAGTCCCCATCTGCGAACAGATCCAACAGAACATAGGTGAGAGTAGCTAAATAGTACCTCTCTGAGCTTCATACCTGGAAGAGCTCCAAACCTGCCTCTCCAATCTAAAGGCTTTCATTTTGTGAGCATTCAGCCCAAGGTTGTTAAGAATATTAAAGGATTAAAAAAAAAGCAAGTGGCATCAGATTAGGCCACAGGAGTTAAAAATATCACAGTGCCTGAAAGTATTTACGAGATGGCTTTAAAATCTATTGAGCAGTAGTATCATTCTGGTGTTCAAGTGTTCAAACCCAGCTGAGCTGAGCAAAGGGAAGGGGGTATATTGGTAGAATCCAGATCTAGCTGGATACGTGAATTATATATTATCAATAGGCTCTGGAGGAAATAAAGACAAACTACTCTGACTCCTCTGAAATTCTCATGACGTGAGAGAACACCCTCAGATACCTGGTTAGTTCCTTTCACTTTAGTGCTTATTACAAAAGTCGCTGGGACATGCCACTGCACTGGGAAGGGATCCTTAGTCTGCCCCTCTACTCAACTATCTGGAAGACATAGCCCTTAAATTGCCTCTTGTCACAGAGAGCATTTCTGTGGTCCTCAGTTGAAGTTCTGGGTGTACAGTGTCGTAGCAAAATGCATGAGCAGGTCTAAAGATCTTTGGGACTAGCAGCTAATTACCACTGTTTAAGAAATTGTTGTAAAGCTACAGAGTTCAGTGGGTATTTCTTAGGTCTTATAGGGAGGGATTTCATTGTTCTGAAGCCCTTTGTTAAACCCTGCACCCAAAGGAAGAGGCATGTTATGGTTTGAACGTGAATTGTCTCCTATAGGTTCATAATCCCGAACATTTTGTTCCCAGCGGGTACGTACGGTACTGATGTTTGGGAAGGTTGTTGAAACCTCAGGAAGCGGCACTTCACTGAAGAAGTGTGTCACTAGAGGCCAGGAGCTTTATAGATCCGCCCCATTTTCTGTCATTCTCTGTTTCCTGGGTGTGGATGCAATGGGATCAGGCAGCCTCCTGCTCCTGGCACCTTGCCTTCCAGGTTGCCTATCATGTCTTTCCAGCCCATTGTCAACTGTATCCCTCTGGAACTCTTTCTCCATTAAGTTGCTTTTGCTAGGGTAGTTTCATCAGAGCACTGAGAAGATGACTAAGACAGCTGAGCTCAAGCACTGGAAGAGAGCCCCGCGCTCCAACTTTTGATCTTCAGGACTCTTGCGTGGGTAGGCATGCAGGTTTTCATGAGGCCTTGGTAGTGGAGCTCCTGATGAAATGTCTGCTGATCCTATCAACCCTTACGTACACCAAGGAATGTGTCTGGGGCCCATGGGTTTGATATGTCAGGTCCAGAGAACCACTCACTTTTGCCAATGGAGACCTTCCTTGTCAAGAGGTTGCCTATACTCTTCATAAACTACATTGCCTTATAGAACAAGGAGACCCAGTGGAAGAGCCTGATTTCCCTCAACAGGGAAGGGAGTTGGTAGTTGACTGACAAAACCTCAGATGAAGTTTCGGCCTGTGTTTGGTTTATTGTGTGTGAAATAATTCATACCTCTAAAAGCTAGAGTCCCTTGGCATACAAGGTTTCCACACTGTGTACTTGGGTATGGACATACAGAGACTGATGTAAACACTCAGGCTATTGTCCAGATCCTATTGTTCAAGACTCAGAGACCAGAAGGCAAACAAAAACTCCAGACTAACTGAAGGATCTGTTAGTTCCCTGTTAGTATCTGTTCTGATGCTAATAAGCAATGTCTTGCCCTTCTTTGAGGGGACTTCAAGTGAAATATTCAACTATCACATTGTGTTTAGTGTACTACAGTTATAGAAAAAGACTTTTAAACAAGAACTAAGGAGCTGGAGCGATAGCTCAGCAGTTAAGAGCACCTGCTGCTCTTGTATATAATTTGAACTCAGTTTCCAAACCCCACATCAAATGGCTCATGACAACCTTTAACTCCAATTCCACAGACCTAGAGCCTTCTTCTGGCTTCTGCAGGCACCTGCACATGTGTTCATATACATACTCAGGCATACACACACATGAAAATAAAAAATAACAATAATTAAATAAATCTTTAAAATCAAAGAATGAAAGTCAACAGAGTCCTTATTTGTGACTCAAAATAATTCGGTGCTTTGTTTTGGGCAGGAATGTGGGTATCTGCTGTTCTCTGACTTGAAATGTGATAAGAAACTAGGAGTTTGGGAAATATTTGGCAGTGCAAAGCCAAAAGAGAAAGGCAAATCCAAAATACTTTTTTAGTTAGCTACATCTTAGCTCTGTTTAATGGGCATTCATACTCCTGAAGAACTTCACGAAAGATGTCAAGTAGCATGCTTCATTTGAGCACCCTGATAGAAAACAAAATATCCAACCCATGGAAAATGATCCCCATTAAATGCCTCAGCAACGGGGGTACCATAATGAATTGATTGACTAAGAATCCCTTGAGTTTGACCAAGTCAAAAGAGTCAGGGAAATAATTTATTGGCATGAGGACACTGGAGAATTAAGTCTCCGTTTCTGCACTAAGTTCAAAACGTAGAACCGAGAGCACTTAAAACGATCATCTCTCAGAACAGAACCCTGGAATATGCTGAACCCTTACTGACAGCCGGGTAGAGTAGAGCAGAAACTCTGAGTTGGGGGCCTTCACTGAGGCCACCTCCACTGAGGAGCAAAGTAATCCACGCTGCAGACCTCAGGCTGTGCCCCTTGTCCTGGTGGCTGACAGGTTCTGGGTCAGATTGTATTCCCTTCATAACAAGAATCAAGAAAACATTCTTTTTCTGGAGAAATTAGGATCAACACAAGGGAAGACACTTAACTCTGAACGGTACTTAGCTTAATGAACATCATTTGCCTATTAAAAAGCCACCCACCAGCTTTCATGGAGCATAGACTCTCCTTTCATAGTTTGACCCCGTGGTATAAGCATGCAGCCGTCACCATGGCAATAGGAAGTGGAGCCCCTGAGGTTCCAAGCAGCTGCCGCTTCTCAACCAAGGAATCTTGTTTAGGATTGATGCACCCGAATTTGAAGTCCTGGGGAGTCTTGAGATTTTCACGGGAGGAGGAACCCTAGAGGTAGAAAAGACCCCGGCATTTTTGACAAAATGATCGGGGGCTTGTAGCATTAGTTAGAAGAATGAAAAGGACAGCGCTTATCTTCAAGCTGAAAGTGCCATGGTAGAATTGCATTAACTGCTGCATTACTTAAAAGCTGCTGACTCTTCAACTAGAATTTGAGTAGCCGCGCAGTGGGAGCCCGGTTCATTCAGCACTGCCTGAGACATACCACAGCTCCTTCTGTAACTGCAAGGCCATCTCTCCAGTTCCACTCTCAGCACTGGATAGCAGGGATCAACAAACTTGTCCCGAAAAAGGATAGATAATTCAATGTTTTATAGACATTGTGAATCATATGGTCCTCGTCGCAGCTTCTTGGATCTTTCTGTGTTGCAAAAGTTAGCATCAACATGCGGGCATGACTGTGTTGAAATAATTAATACTTTACTTATAAGAACAGGCTACGGTAGGCCCCAAGATCATATTTGCTACCCTTGCTATATAGAAGGTAGCAAAACTGTGTGTTCAAGGCAAGATAACCCTTATTTAAGATTCTCGTTCTTCTCATGCAGCTTTTCAATCAATCATAGTTTTCTTTTCTGAAAAAAAATGGTATTTCACATAAATGAAAACTATATCCATAAGAGCTCTCCAGAATATTTCAGTCCTAGGAAAGTACTCCATGGGTGTATTTCTCTAGTAAATTAATTTATAAGATTTAAAATTTAAGATGCTTTACTTTATGAAGTCTTTTGACTAGTCTTTCCCAGGGAGCTCCTTTTATCTTATGGAGAGGGTCAAGGTCAACATTGATTTCAGCAAAAACTCATGCATTCCAAAGCTCAAATATAGTTTCGGCTGTAATTCCAATTTATATAGGTTGACTTAAACCTCCAAGGCCAATGTAATAAATAACTCATAAAGTGGGAAAAAATGAGGGAAATGGAGCCTTCAGACTTACTGTGATTAGCCTTCAACATACAGAGGGAAAGAGCATAATAAATGTGTAGCATTTACTATTCTCCCCTGATGGTGAAATTAAAAAAAAAAATAAGCAGAGCCCATCAACAGCAGAATATTTTTCAGGAGCCTGCTGAATTGGTTTAATGTCTCAACAAATCATTTTTGATGAATTCCATAATGATAGCAGTTACTGGCCTGCGTATTGCCAAACATTGTACATGAAGACTTTGCTGTGCACTGTGTGCTTACTGGGAAGAATGAAACCAATGTTTGGAGTGTGTTCTCTCTGCTAAGGTACAGAAACAAAGTGCTTTCCTTCCTTGTCACCTCAGCAGTGACAAGGGGCAGGGCTTTAATTCTGCTCCATAAGAGGGGCACAACACCCCATGAGAGTTGCTGGAATTTCAAGCTATCATCTGATAGTTTGGTTATTGCCACAGACTTAAGTGGTTATTATTCTGGCTCCTCCTTTTTTCAGATCTTTTCATCAGAGGGAGGGGGCTTCAGTGACACCCAGGTAGGATACTTCTCTTTCATGATACTCTCAATTGGATGGGACAGTTCTCAGAGTGCTCCTTTCTTTAGAGATTTCTGTTTCCATAGCTCTCTCTTATTAAGAATGCAGATTTGTTTTTGAAAATAATATTGTGGTGGTAGGTCAGGAATTCTTGATGAAAGGGTTCTTGTAGGTATCCTGAGAGGGTATTGAAGGCATAGCTTTGAAGAATTCTGGGTAATCAGTAAAGGGAGTTGGTTTATAGTTTCAGGTTGTTTGACTTCTCGGAGTCTGTTCATCCTCATTTATAAAATGGGAGAATAATACACTTCAGACTGTAGAAATGAATGATAATGAATGTGACATTAACAATACTTCAGACTGTAGACATGAATGATAAGGAATGTAGCATGCATAGCATGTCAGGCTCACTGCAGATGATCAATAAACAGTATTTTACTATTAGTATTTATGTTTTCTTAATTTACTCTAATCAGTGATCTATACATTGCTAGATACAATGAGTTAGCAAAGGATGTAGAACTTCTAAGAAATAAACTAGGAAGAAGTATTTCACCTAAGGCACATTCAATAACTGATGCTTAATTTGATATAACCATAACTCCCATGCTCCAATGATTCCAAATGAGGATAGAGATTATTTTCTTAGTTAATTGGCATCACATGGATGAAGAAACAAGCATTAGGTATAAGGATCTGTTTCTATCAACCGCCAGAGGATGGACAGAGGAAATAATAGATATTTGCCTTCTTAATTTCAATAAGCCAAACAGAAGGAAGGTTGCCAGGACACTCTGAGCTGCTTTGCCTCTTTGGGTGCAGGATAATTTGATATAGGCTCCTTTTTCCAATAACAGAAGTTAGGGATATGACTCAGCAAATTAGGCAGGCAACAGAATAAAAAAAAACCTCCAAACAAACAAAAAAAAGAACACTCTGTGAGCCCTTCTGGACATCAGATTGAAGGCTCCCCATTTTATCTGGCCTCCTTATCATGTTACTCCACAGTTGCACTGGGTGTCCTGGGTGTCCTGTTTCAGATCTGGGCTCACTTCCTGCCGGCGCTCTGCCCCCATGTGCTGTGTGCTCATGAGAATATCAGTGTCAAGGGTGGCAGATGGAAGGAACCCTTTGTGGGGTGAGCCTCTCTTTTCATGCTCTTAGCAGCAGGTGTGGTGTGCCCATGCCAAGAATAATCATAAACAGACTGGAGGGGGCAGGGGTGGAGTGTGGCCTTAGTGAGACTCTTAGGTGTGTGTATTCCATGCAAAGGTTATGGAGGAAGTCAATGATCTCTGGACAGATTTTCTCAAATCAAGGGTTTTTCCTTCTTGGAGTTAGGCTTATGGAATGACACTAATTATATAAATGTAAAGTCACACAAGGTACTGGGGGATTGATTACCTGCAATCAAAGGAAGTCTTTATTTTCAATCAGAATTCACTCAGGAAGTACACCAAGTACATCATGCCCAGAACACACAGCTGGTTTTTGTTTGTTTCTTTGTTCACTTTTTATTTAGGCCACCGACACACACATGCTGCAGAGAGCAACGCAGAACCGAGCAAGCAGCAGGACCCTGAGAATACTAAAGGCATTCCATGCTTCCTTTGAACTCATTTTCAATCCAAGGTTCAAAGGCAAGGGTCTTGGTCCACTCAGCCATTCAGTCTGCTACAGCAAAGGACCACAGACTCCCTTGCTTATAAACCACAAATCTTTATCCTTGACATTCGCAGAGGTTCTGGGGTCAATGCGCCAACAGCTGTCTACTGAGCACTGCTTCTTGTTTTGTTGGTTGGTTTATTCACTGTGAACCTCTCCTAACTGGGTCCTCACAAGGCAAAAGGGACAAAGAGCCTCTCTCAAAGGTCTTTTAAAATCTTTTTCTTTGGCGCTTGACCCTGATGACCTAATCATCCCCACAGCACCTGCTTGACCCTGACCACCTAATCACCTCCCACAGGTACCTGTTTGACCCTGACGATCCAATCACTACAGCAAAGAACCACAGACCACAGAAGGAAAGTCACACCCAGATCACCTGTAGGATTTTGAAAGCCACCCAGAAATTGCAGTATAATTTTGGTTTAATTTCATTTTATTATTTTCAGTTCTTTGCTATATTTGCATTTTGCCTTGGACATGAGGAAATTTATGTTATTTGAGGGAAGACTAAATCCCAAATGCAATACACAAAAGCAGGGAAGTCAAGGTTGTTGAGGCAGGGGAGAGGAAAGCCTGGCTCATAGTCTGCTATTTTCCATGATGTAAATTCTCTGATCTTGGTCAAGTTCAAGCTACTAACCATTTAACTACTAGTTCTCAAAACTTCTCAAATATTTAATATTAGACTCCTCCTAACTAGCAAATGTCTGCGTAAGTTCATATCTAAGTGACAAACTTGTATAAAGAAAAAATGACTTATTTTACTTAAGTCTTTTTATTTCAGTTTTCATACAATTTTGGTCTACTTTTAAATAAAATATCATACCAATGTTTATTTAGTTCCCACTCCCTCACCTCCTCCCATTCCCACCACCTTCATCCCCACCCTAACCCTCATCCACTCCTCAGAGAGGCTAAGGCACATTGCTTTGTGGAAGG
>LOEQ01005306.1:95193-116114 GCA_001685075.1 Bramus lutescens
GGACTTCCCACAGGGCAGGGAACCCTGACTGCTCTTTGGACTGGAGATGAAGGGAGAGGGGAAATGGGGGGAGGGGGAGGAAAATGGGAGGAGGGAAGGAGGTGGAAATTTTTGATAATAATAAAGAAAATGGAAAAAAAGAACTCAGGTTCACTCTGAATATTTCACAAGCTAACTGAAAGAGGGGAGGATTCTAACTTCTGCTGGGAAACCTGTGCTTATGTTTTAAGCACTGAATGCCATTCTGGAGCAGCAATGGTCATAGCAAAGCCTTACATTAAAAGACAAATGCTCTCCATGCATCCACACATAAGCCTCTAGCCCAAGGAAAGTTGCAAAACATACATGCCTTTGCCAGAGGATAAACCAGACCCACAGTTTCTCTGAGAGTAGCTGCTTTCCCTAGACCAGTGGTTCTCACCCTTCCTAATGCTGTGAACCTTTAATGTAGTGGTAGCCCCCAACCATTAAAACTTTTATTGCTGATTCGTACCTGTATTTCTGCTAGTTTTGAATCTTAATATAAATATCTGATATGCAGGATATCTGATATGCAACCCCATGGGGATCTTGACTCCCAGGTTGAGAACCACTGTCCCAGACCATCGAAGACAAAACAGAAGCCTTTCCTCAGTAGCTAGTGGTGTGAAGATGTGTACCAGCTCCCTGGTGCTCGTCAGTACATTTCACTAGTAGCAGACAGTATTTAGCATCACCCTGAGTATCTTCAGTGGGCAAACCTAAGCTGCATGACATCATTTCCACAGGTCAGTCCTTGGTGAGTTCTCCGCAGCAGAGTTAGAAACAAAATGTTCAGAACAGAAAAGCGAACGCCCCACAGCTGGCATAAGTGGCAGAGCCACAATAGCTTTCCCAGGCATTTGTGGGAACCTGAAGCGTGTACAAAGGTGAAAGTACTTAACGTGCTGGCTGTGCCCGTCTTCTTGCCTCAGTACTTCTCATTGCGAGGAGTAGCTTGCACTTTGGCTTCTGAATTCACAACTCCCTCTCAACATTTCTGTGAAGTCTTCTTCTAGCTTGGGTGTGTTCCTATCTCCCAAACTCTGTGCCTTCAGCTCCTCATCTGAGCCCTGTAGTGGGAGTTTGAATCTTTAGGGTAAGCCTCACATCCGGGGATACCTGCTCATGGAAGACTGGGCACCTGGATCTCTTGTTTCAGGCAAAGCAGTACTTAGATGTGACCTAACTACAGAGTTGGGGTTAGAGATATCGGTAGTCTGGCAGAGGGCGTCCTTCTAAGGCACACAACACTTGGTTTGATTCCCCAGGACCCTCAAACACACAAATGGACCTTCCAAGATCAGATCTTTCTTTCCACTCAGAGCTGTTCAGAAGGCAGAAGTGGAAAGACCAGACCAGGTGTGGTATGGGAGAGGAGATATGTAATTAAATGAAAGCCATTGTCTTCCCAAAGGCTCCAGGGAACACGCATGTCAAAAGAGGAGAGCAACCCGGTTTTCTGAAGGATCTCCTACACTCTTTCTTGCCTTCCTTTATGAGGGCACGGTCCTTAACTGCAGGAGTCCCCTGGGAAGGAAACCAAAGCTACCTGCCCTTGGGACTTTGAAATCACACCCTTGTGTGTTGTTTATTCTCTTTGTACCCCCGTCCTGCCACATCCCCATTGCCAGTGTCATGGGGGAACTTCCTGGGTACAGCGATCACACACAAATGCCTCCCTTGATGATTCTGAGGGCTCAGGTTATGTTGCAGCTTGTTATCAGGAAAATTCAGAACTCCACATTTCACCTATACATTTTTCAGTATGTATAGATTAACAAAGATTTATATTTTGGTATTTTTATTACGCTAACATAACATGTACAAATTAATTCTCATTAGTTTAAACCATCTAATAGACCCTCTAAAATACCTCTTTAGGTTTGCATTTTTACAAATTGGTCAGTTGAGAGGACACATTACACATGATGAGAATATTTTTGCCATAGTTGGATCTGGACTGTGTGTTAATGGTTTGAGCCCAGATGATGACACTATTGAGAAAACAAAGGGTGGTTCCATCAATAGAGGAGATTTAGTGGGGGGTTTCAGGTAATTGGAAGTGTGCTCCTTGAGTTAGGTCTCTTCCTCTTTCTTTTTCTGCTTTGCCTCCCAGTCACGAAAAGGGCTGTTTGCCCTACCCCTACCATAATGTCTGTCACGGACCCAAAGCCACAGGCTAACCAAGGGTGGGCTGAGGTGTCTAAAGTTGTGAATCCAGATTCCCCTGCTCTCCGTATAACTTGATTACCTCAGGGATCTGCTATAGTAACAGAAATCTGATTGTCACCATTTCCTTTAAGGTCCCTCTTCTCTGAACGCAAAGCATTTATTGAAGAAATGCGATCACCTCGGAACCTTGACCACCTTTGTCTCCGTGGCTCACTATAATGTCTGCCCTTTGTTGTTCTTGGAAACTGCCCTTTCGAAGACTGATTGGATTCAGCTTTTCCCTATCTTACTAGTTTTCTTTCCAGAAGAATTTCATAGCTGGGAATCTTTACTACTTATTGCTTTTGCATAAGGAGACCCACAGGGACTGGGTCACGTTATGCCACACTGACCCACCCATTATGAAATCAATGGTTACCCTCTCATCGAGTGACGTTAGCAGCCAATGACGACTGTCAGTCCTCACAGACTATCAATAGAGCGTTCGGATTCTCTACTTCATTCATTTATTACTGGAATTCAGTTCTGAGGGAAATTTTTACCAACTACTGAAGGATCCTAAAATATAATTTGTAAAAGAAAGCAGGATACTTAACTCTTTGATTTGTAGCATTTTATAAAAATGACTTGACATCATAGTAATACTTATAGGTGATGGATAAGGCAGTATTTTATAAATTTTTGGATCCCTCATAGCTAATGTAGTCTGTATATTTCTATATTTATTTTTGATGATGGAGATATTTGGCATCTTTTTAAAGAGCTGTTTATTTATTATGTATGCAGTGCTCTGCCTATGTGTCTGCTTACATGCCAGAAGAGGGCACCGGATCTCATTAAGGATAGTTATGAGCCACCATATGGATACTGGGAATTGAACTCAGGACCTCTGGGAGAGGAACCAGTGCTCTTAACTTCTGAGCCATCTCTCCAGTCCCAATATTCAGTATCTTAATCCACAGATATCATTATCTTCTTTTATACTCAAATTGTGCCATCAGCTGGGACCTCTTTCAATAATAGTCAATATATATACATACATATAAGTATATGTGTGTATGTATGTAAATTGCACACATACCACCCTCTGTGCTGTAAAGAATCTCAGTTGACCAAACATCTATCCGTCTTCACTTGCACAATGCCTCCCTCTCTGTCCTCACAGTTAGAACTAGTCTTTGGATTATGCAGGCTTTCAGTTGCTGCAAAGTCTCTCATAATCTTACTTGATAATTTTTTTCCTTTTCAATACCTCTTTAAATGCAAATAATTTAAATCTACATTTTACAACTAACTGTATGTCTTCAGTGCATAATCGCAAGTCTCTGTTTGAGCCCGTGGGAAAACACGTAACTCTTTCCCCATGTCCCTAGTGCTGAAAACAGTCACCATTCATCACATCCGTGCTGGACAAACTAACGTACACAGATCCGAAGTCACCCACTCACCAAATCCATATTCCCTGAACTCGGCAAATCATGATCAAGTGAAGGATAAACAAGAAAACAGACAAATCATCAGCTAACCTTCTTAATTTGATAAATTTACTGTAATGGAAGACTTGACTTCAATTGACTCTGCATCGTGTCTCATTTATGTAATAATTAAGTGCTGATACATCATTTCTGCTCAAGCATCCATATAATATATCATTTATAAGTAGAAAGATACTTCTAGATTGTTCTGGCCTACAGAGAACAGTTACTGGAGCATAGAAGCACACTTGGGAGGAAAATGTAAAGACCCAGAACAAGTCCATGGAAACAGTCCATCTGTTTCTTGGACCGACAGAAAGGATCCAACACAGAAAGCACTTAAGTGAAGAAAGATATGTAGACAGAAAAAGTGGGCCCACAGATGAGGAAGCAATAGCTAATACTCATTATAAAGCAAAAGGGCTCTCACTTGTAAGATTACGGTTCTATGGTTATTGCTGTTATTTTATCTTTTCAGGTCAGGAAGAGATTTTTGGGACTTGTGCA
Source organism: Bramus lutescens (assembly GCA_001685075.1). Taxonomy (NCBI): domain Eukaryota; kingdom Metazoa; phylum Chordata; class Mammalia; order Rodentia; family Cricetidae; genus Bramus; species Bramus lutescens. The sequence goes on from LOEQ01005306.1 coordinate 99,369, forward strand.
GGGATGAAGGGAAGGACAAAACCTTTTTCAGGAAACAAATATTCAGAGGCACAGTGTTTTGACTACTTTATGGACAGAGAGCTTTATGCACACATAGCAGTTATCATTTTCCCTCATGGCACAGACTAGATGCCTTCCCAAAAAGACAAATGATGGCTTCCTTGGTCTGCCTAATCTCAATTATAGAATTAGAAATATCAAGCCAGCCTCACAGTTGCAGTCACCTTTTCATATTAATACCCGAGAAGCAACTCTACAAACTTACATCTCTGTACAAAGAAAGCTTATGAAAGCGAATCACTGTATGTTTCTGTTTGCTAGGAATCAACAAGAGGAATCTCAGCATCAGAAAACTACACACGATGCACAGAAGCCACCCCATTCCATAGTGGCCTGGAGGGCAATCTTAATGCAGGAATTCACCACCCAGGTGCCGGAGGCAGACTGTGGGATCAGATATCAATCTGATAGCTTCACTGCTATATATAAACAACCGAAGGAACAGTAGATAGGAAATCGAGCTCAGCCCCTTGCCATTACCCACATAGGGTGAGAGCAAGCCTGCTTGGCAAATAATTTTGCAGTATCAAGACCGAACAGACCCTCTGTTGCTGTCAACAGATCTAATCAACATCTATGGACACAGCTACCCAGTTTCCTGGCATGCACTCACACATTTTAAAGTAATTTTCGAAATTGAGTTATAACTTCAGGAAAGCTTAATAAAATTTATGGTAAAATATACAGCTTGAAAAACTTTTAAATACAGTGTGCCTTCTGGAAGCCACCAGAAAAATAAGACTGTGGAATGTTTCCACTCCATCGATAGATACGGGCTTCTTCACATCTGCCTCTTTCTTGTTACCTTGCTTCCAAAGGTCATCACTGGCTTTCCTCAACATAGTATGGGAAGACTGAGGATTTGTAAATAGAATCAAATCCTGAGATCCCTGGTCTCCGACTAATTCCACTCAGCATCACACTGAGGAGTCAGTCATGCGGTATTCTGTCAGTGGCTGGTTTGGACTGATGTGCATAACTATATTTATATTGTATGGATCCAGCACACGTTGTTTCTGCAGTATGGTGTCAATGAATGGCTGTGTTGTTTCTAGTTTGGTTCAACTATGACTAAAGCGAGTCTAACCACCCTTGGGATTGAGCTGTTGTTCTTGATGAATGCGAGTCCTCCTTTCTGTTGAGTAGGCTTGCTGAGTCAGAAAGGGATGTGTCTAGCTTTGAATGGTGCAGAAAAACACTTTGGTAGAGCAGTGTCTTCAGTTGACTGCATGCTGGGAGGTGGGTGGGGGGACTTCCCAGTTGCTCTTCCCTTCCCTAATACTATGCATCATCAGGTTTGGGGTGTTAGCTTTTCTCATTGTGTGTGACAGTATTGCATTATGGTTGTCACCTCCATTTTTAAACACTCTTTCTGTATTGGGGGGCCATGTGGATATTTTATTTTATGAAATCTATCCAAGCCATTTACTCATTACTAAACTTTTTTCATTCTTTAAAAAAAAAGTGATTTGGGGGAACTGGGTAGGCAGTTCTGTGGGTAAAGTGGTTGCCACACAAACGCAAGGACCTGAGTGCAGATTCCCAGAACCCACATAAGAAGACAAATATGTGCCTCTAACCCTAGTGCTGTGGAACAGAATGTGCAGAACCCTGGGCATCGCTGGACAGATAATCTAGTCAACCAGTGAGCTTCTCGTTCAGTAAGAGTACCTACCTGGAAAAAGTGAGCTGGAGAGACACAGAGGAAGACACCTGCTATTGGATTTTGCCATCCACATGCGCACACATAGGTGCATGAATCCATACCCCACACATGTATGGCCACAAAAACAATAAAATTTGCTTGTAGTAGCTCCCTGTGTTAGTAACAATTTCTCTCTGGCTTGGCTACAAGTTGGAAGCCCCCATAAGGATTTCTTAGTCTGGAAACTTGCTCTGTAAACTCACAGAGCTCATGAGAAAAGTTTGCTTACTTGTGCAGATTAATTACAAAGGAAAAATTTTTTAAAGATTTGTTTTGATGTGTATGTGTGTTTTGCCTGCATGTATTTATGCATACTATGTACGGGCCTGTTGCTTGCAGAGGTCCAAATATGACATCCAATTGCCTGGGACTGGGATTACACCTGTAGTGTGGATGTTGGGAACCAAACTCAGGTCCTCTTTAAGAGCAGTAAGTTCTCTTTACCAGAGAACCAAGGCTCTAGCACCACAAAGGATTATATAAAGACCATATAAAACAAAGCAAGAAAGAGATAATCAATGCTCAGTGTACATGAGTCCCAAATGCCAGAGCTTCTGCTTCTGGGGAGTTAAATACTAGCACACGGGTTTGAGTTGACCAACATGAAAGCTCTCTAAAATTTCAGCTCAGGGAGATGATCCTTCATCAGGTAGGCACAGTCGATTAGCCAATGCCCTGCTCTTTTCACTCCCCACTGGAGAGGGAACCTTGAAGTGCCAATCTAATGATGGCTTGGTGTTTCATTGGCCGGTACTCATCCAAGAATTGCCTTAATAAAACAAAAGAAGCTATTTTCTCCTGAATCCAAGGGATTAGGAGTTCTGTGTCAGAAACTGAAGTCAAAATCCAACTATTAGGATTAAAGTTTGTGTAGTACCTTTGAAACTCAGGAAACGTGAGAGAGAATCAGAAATTTAAATTTTATTGTTTTATATTTATAATCTTAAAATAAGCCTCGGTCATGAAATATTTAGCAACTTCTACTTAATTTGATTTTACTTACTAATATTTTGTTTAGAGATTTTCTAAATGTACCTACAATAAAATTGACCTGTAATTCTCCTTTCTTGTGCTAATCTTTAAAGTTTCTTATCATTGAGGAATAAAATGAAGTCTGCTCTCTTAGTTTCCTGGAAGTATTTATGTGTGATTAGCACATGCATTCCTCGAACCTGATGTCATCACCAGAATTTAGAAAATGTATTCATGATGCACCTGCATTTTGGAATCAGGTGTTCTGATTCTCATAAAAATGCTATAGTTGTGTGTTGATTGTGAAATAGAATAGAAGATTATACTTGATATATACAGGTAGGAAGAGCTGAAGAATTGCAAGAAGAAAGCTAATGGGAGACACTTTGACCAGAAGTCACTGTTTCTTACTAGTTGTATCCCAGAGGAGCCCAAGGCTACTTGCCAGGATACACCAGTTATCTTGGAGTTTCTGAACTGTGATAAAACACCATGACCAAAATTAAATAAAAATTTAAAAAAATGTCTTGGGGAGGAAAGAAATTATTTCATCCTCCAGTTCCATATCATACTCAATCATTGAGAGAACTCAAACGGCAGGAAACTGGAACCAGGGGTGGATGCAGAGGCCATGGAGGAGTGCTGCTTACTGGCATTTTCCTCGTGGTTTGCTCAGTCTGCTTTCTTATACCCCCAGTCCAGGTGTGGCACAACCACCCTCAATTCTGAGACTGACTTATGCATTCTGGCTCTGAGTGAGACAGTGTCATGGATTACTGTAAGGCAGCTAGCTCCTCAGTCCCCCAGTCAACACTGTCACCAAGACTTCAACAGGGCATCTTACTGCCCCATGGAATGAGTGACTCTGGGCATTACTGCATTACTGCTCATGATAAGAAGGTGTACCCTGTGGGCATGAACCCATTAATACATCAATTTTACTATAAAATATGGTTTCTTATGATGGGCCCTCCCACAACACTCACTAATTAAGAAAAAAAAGAAAACCCAAAGACTTGAGGGCGGGCAATCTTATGGAGGCATTTTCTCAGTTAAGATTCTCTCTTCCAGATAAGTCTAGAGAACACCAGGATGAATAGAAAACAAGCTTCTAAAAGTTGTCATAGATGGATCCTTAATTTATACTCATCCTCAGAGTCAGAAGTCAGCCAATCAGAGAAGGAGCTCGTAGATATCAGGCATTAACTAATAAGACTAAAAGTCCAAGGTTAACAGTAGGAGTAGATGTTCTTGGTAAAAGAGAAAACGTCCATATTGGTTTCTTGACATTCTCGTGGGAAGAACCAAATGGATAATGCTAAATGTATCTCCCATGTGAAGACAGTTCCACAGTTCAACCCTAGGGAGAGCACACTTAGTTCAGTCATCTAGGACTTGACAGATGCAGAGGGAGGATCTTATAAATATTTTTATTTGCCCAGATTACTATGTGAAAACCCCAGATGCCTTATGAAATAGGATCGTAGATTATAACAAACTTAGTCAGGTACTAAAGCCAATCGTGGCAACAGTTTGAGACACAGCTCTGGCCACGCGGTATACAGTGACTGGCCTGATTTGGTACAGCAGTCCCCTACCTGGAACAAAACGGGCTTATATTTATATGCCAGCGATGACAATTCACCTTTATGGTATAGTTTCACAGCTGTGTGAAACATAATTGCACCACCTAAGGCTCATGTGGTTCGTCACCTGCTCTCTCTTAATAGGATCCCGAACAGCCCTGCTCATTCCAATAGCTCACAGAACATTCCAAGACTGGTCGATGCTAGCTGGAGCTTGGCTAACAGAGAGTATGCAATACTCTGGATGCCCCCACCAGTCATCTGAACATCTAAAGGTGAGAGGTGAACTTCAAGAAAGTTTAAGGGCTTTCTGTAAGTAGAAAGGTCCTGGAAGCTGATCAGTTGACTAAGTGTCAGAATTTTCCTCTTACAGAGTATTAAAAACTTATTCTGTGTACAGGTAGGAAACAGACCCATTGTGTTGGATATTGAATGTCATAGTTACCCTCTTTGGTCACACTTGTCTGGCTTGCTCTACCAGCAGATAGTCCATAATACTCATCTATAAGGGCGACCATCTGTGGATTAAAATAATTTCACTTTGCAATGGAATTCCTTGTAGCATCACTTCTATGCAGGGACTATCTGTTATAGAAAAAGAAGTTTAGCAATGGGCTCCTGTCCACAGGATACATCTTCTCATGAGCAGTAACACCCAGAAGCAGCTTGCTCTGCGGGCAGTAAAATGTCTTGCGGAAGGTTTGGTCACAGTGATAGGAAATCGCACCTTTCAATACTGAGACCAACAAATTGCCTTAAAAACAATCTTGGTATTGTCTCACCTTCAACCAGAAAGTATGGGTCTCAGAATTGGGATGCAAAGGTGAGACTTTCACAATTAACTCTTGCTCCCTGTTTTGCAATGCCGAGTTCAACAGGCTTAGAGATTTTCATACCTAAGAAAGAAATATCTCGACCAGGCAGCACAGCTGGGATCACAGTTAATCGAAAATTGAACTTTCTCAGTACTGAACCAATAGTCAGAGAAGAGCAAGGCTATACTCCTTGTCTTTGGTGCACAACACATTCCTTACTAGGGAAATTGACCCACTTCTTTTCACTGGGGAGGAGGAAGTCTGTGTCTACAGCCCAGAGGGCTCACTAGACGCTTCTTAGGCCTCCCTTGCCCAACAGACCTCACTAATGAAATACCATGGGGATAAAATAAAGGGATAAACACATAAAGATCTTAGTGAGAACAGAAGTCTGACTAGTTCAGTCAGGTAGAGAGCCCCATCCAACTGAGATACTGGCAAGAGTTAGAGATGAAAATGAGTAATAAATGAAACATGTGTGAATCACCAATTAATATGATCAGCCTCCCAACTGAGGACCATGGCAGCCATGTGTGGTACTTACTCCCCCCCCCATTTTCTTCTAGTATCTTAGAGTTGAACACTAATAATGGCTAATATTTTAGGTTTAGATATAGGTACAAATGGATCTATAGCCTCTCTGATGGTGTAGTAGCTGGTGAGATGTCACATGTCTGTGATCAATGCAAAGCATTTTTGCTCAGATTAGGGCAAAAGTGAGGGTTGAAAGGAAATGATTTAGCCAGTGATGGACACATTCCTCTTGCTCTTCCATCCAAACCCTGCCCTCTCCCAGCCTGCTGCTTCACAAATGATGGTAACAGGCCCCTTTGCCCACCAGTTTGGTTTCTGATTTGTTTTGGCCCCAGGAAGGCCCAGAAGGACAGGAAAAGAGCAGAGACGGAAGTACAAGTTGTTTCCTCTCTATGCATGTGGCTCCTATGGGATTCTACTGTGCACCCCAGGGGTCTCTGCTACTTTCAGTCTCTCTACACTACCCCCACTTTTTTCTCCCACAGCCACTCTTCCTCTTCCTTCTTGCTTCTTTAGGCAACTTGTACCAACAGCTCTGCCACGACTAGACTCAGGATGGTTCCTTCCTCCCGTGTTCCTTTCTTGTCCTTTTTTCCCCCCTGGGATTCTTGGCGGCCACAGACGATCTGTGTCCTCCCACCCATATGCCTGCAGAACTAACACTCTTCCCTACTTCATTTCCCAGCACGCAGCAAAGAATTTTTTCATTCGGTTAAATATTTACAGAAGACGAGATGTGCAGTAACATCGTATGCTTTTGCCCAGCAAAAATAGAAACAGAAACAAAATCCCACAGGCAGGACGTTGTAAGCAGCTTGGCTATCTACTTGGAAGAGGTACGAAGGGAAGGAGGAATCAAGACAAATCAACACCTTAAAATATACTCTACTAGAAATTTTCATGGATAGCTATATGCCTGCTTCTGAACTGGACATGGATGCTCTGCCTCCACTCAGCGTCTCATCCGTGAAACAGTTGGCAGCAAAGGCTCAATCAAAAGAAGGCAAATGTACTTCATTTCCAGGGTCAACTTCAACTTACTTTCGAAGCAAGGTATTTGGAAAGAGTCTGGGGACTCATCCCTGCTCAGTGGGAATGTGTGCTATAATCAAACAGTGATTTACCTGGGGAGGTGACCAGAGGAACAACAGCCAAGAATGTTGCATTTATTATTTTCAGTGTATTCTCACCTGGCATTGTCTTTGGCCCATTAGCACTCATGTGCATAGCAGCCAATTTCTCTCACCAGGAGAGGATAAGTTGGGAGCCAAGGCAAGAAATGTAGTCTTCAAATTCCAACATTCATTTATATATAAGTGGATATTCTGTAGCAGGCTTTCTTGGACCACTAGCTCCTAAATCATGTCGTGGAGACTTAATTTTAATTATGAATGCTTGACCTTAGATTAGGCTTGTTTCTAACTAGCTTTTTTTCCTTTAACTTAAATTAACTAATTTCTATTCATTTATGTGCTATCCTGAGGCTCACAAATCTCATCTACATAGTTCCTGCCATGCTTTCTTGCCTCCTCCATGTCTGGTGGGTGGGCTACCAGCTGACTGACTGGCTGGCTCTCCTTTCCTCTCTGTCCATAAACCCTACCTATCCCTCCTCTGCCTAGCTACTGGCTATTCTGTTTTTTTTTTTATTAGACTAATCAGGTGCCTTAGGCAGACAAGGTGAAACAGCAACACATCTTTACTTTGTTAAGCAAATGAAGCATTAAAAGCAGCACATCTTTACATAGTTAAACAAATACAGCCTAAACAAATGGAACACATCTTTACATAGTTAAACACAAATGTAACATAGCTTTACTTAGTTAAATAAATATGCTATTCCTCAATAATATTCCCACTTTTTTAAAAGTAAATTTATTTATTTTACAGCCTTGCCTCAGTTTCCCTTCTGCCCTCTCCTCTCAGTCCCTGCTCCCGTCCCCCCTCTGTTTCCAACCCCCAACCCACTCTTCATCCACTTCTGTTTAGGAAAGGGCAGGTCGCCCATGAGTACCAACAAAATATAGCAAGGACAGTACCTCTTAGAGCAAGTTCCTGCTAATGTTAATGGCTAGGCTATTTACATGCATATCTAACTTTAGTCTTTAAAACGCTGAATAATATGATCCCCTACTTCATGACAACTCAACAGCAGACCTGCAGTGGCCCATAATGAGCTTCTTGGACCTAACTGAAGCATGGGGCCGCCATGTCCTCACTGTTTTAAGTTGTGCTTACACGGAATCTGCTTCCTCATTGAATGTCAGGTTCAAGGACACTGCCTACAGTTTGCTTGTGCCCAGTTCTGGTTTTGTTTCTAACCCTGTTCTTGAATTAGAGAAGGAGCCAACAGCCTTGGGCAGTCGTTGGCTAAGACTCAGAACAGGTTACATGGTGTGCATGTTCACCCATGAGCAGCAACATTGTTTACCCAACAGAACCAGGATCTGTTTTTTTGTTTTGTTTTGTTTTTTGTTTGTCTGTTGTGAGCTGTATTTCTCTAGCCCTTGGGGAGGAGCCTTTATGCCTCTCTCACTTGGGTAGACCAAGACTTGTTATTCCTTAGGCATCCTCTCTGATGATAGCTGCCCATCGTAAGTCCCTTCCTCTGTATCCTCTTTATCTGCAAGGGACCCCCCCACACACACAACGACATCATTTTAGGAGCTCGGCATAGATGCCTAATGGATGGATATGCTTTAGACTTTGGGTTTATGCATATTTCTGCTTCTTCTTAGAGTAAACCTAATTGGCCTCTGAGTACATCTGGGTGAGCTCTATCATCCAAGCACAATGTCATCTTGACTCCTCACCTCCACGTTGATTTTGTGTAGGTCTGCAGATTTGCATAGACTAGAGTGTCTGGGGAAAAAAAAGCTGTGTCTGTCTGCTAGACATGTCACAAAAGTCAGCTATGCTGATAGACGGGAGCATGGTCAAACTGAAAGCACTAATCAGCGGTAGAAGGGCAGCCTCAACTCCACTTTGGCCCCTTGAGGTCAGAAATCTAGATTGTGTAGTTCTTTGTACCTTGTAGACATTGTAAATGAATTTAGATGGCTTTTGAACTCATTTGCAGGTCATTTGGTTCCTAGTTTCATTTTAACAGGAAACAATAAAAGTAATTCCCTAGAAACCTGGAGCTCACTGATTTTTCTACTAGATTGGCTGGTCAGCAAGTCCCTTCTGTCCCCTGCTCCCCAACATCTGGATTATAAGCACACACAGCGGGTCCTCAGGCTAGCACAGTCAACTCTCTATTGACTGAGCTCCTCCAATTTCCCAGAGTTCCTCTTTCTCTACTCCCGCTGGGCAGCCTTACAAAGGATCTGAATGGTTAACATAGAGCAGATGCTGAATACCACTGTACACCAAAAGAGTTATTTGGGAAAAAAAAAAAGTCTCTCTTAGCTGAGGTATCAGTGAACACTAATTTAAAATAAAACTTTACTTCAAGTTAGATTTATTCTTTAAGAAATGAGATGAGATGAAAAGAGACAAACTGTGTCACCAGGCGAATGATTTAAAGCTCTTTTAATTACCGTTCTCACTCTTGCTAATTGAATCTTCAGCACACATTGCCTTGGCTCCCTGAGGGACACTAATGCAAACATATGAGCGGGTCTCTTTAAGATGAGAGATCCCGCACATGTGAGATGGTTAGTGTCTATAAAACTGCAGCCAAGTTAGAGTATGGCATCTAAAACAGGGAGGAAAGCCTTGTAGTGGCGGTAATAATGCCATTTGCTGAAGGATGTTCTGTCCCAAATTGGAACCCCCTGTGTCGCTACAAGATTCCCGGCGCAAGTCCAGAAGTCTGATTGTCAAAACTCATAAGCCCCACATGAAGGTAAACCTGACAACACAGGTGTGCGTGTGCATGCCAGTAAGATTTGTCATGCTAATTGGGTTGCATCGGGAGTTAACTGAGCTGGTCATTAAGACCATCAAAATCACCAGATGTTTTCATTAATTGCTTGGCAATTGATCGGAATTCTTATGAGGCAGTTGATTCATTGGTACATCCTGCTTTGGCTTCCAAGGTTTCCAGCGTCAACCATGAGTAAAATGTTCTGTGGATGTGGAAAATGTCCCTGGGCCCTTTCCAAGTACAGAGTTCTGAATTCCATCTCTTGATGTGGATAAGAAGAATGGGGAAGAGCTGAGTGTGGGCACAAACAGACTGAATTGTAGTAAGCCAAAAAACAGCTTTGTTCGGCACGTTGTAAATGGATATTAATCAGCATAGGAAGTGAATGTGAATACGCAGGTTCCACCTTCAAAGTTCAGCAGAATTCTTTATGCATAGCATTTGTTCAAAAGACCCAGCCTGTAACATTCTGAATGAATCAGTGGTTTGTATTAATGGAAGTCTGAATCTTATCCATTCCGCCAACATGCTGCACTTACAATGGAAAACGGCCTGTGATATGTACGAAATCTTTAAAAATTACACGTTAAGATATGTATTTCTGTGTGGAGGTGGGTGTGGTGTGTACATGTATGAGGAGTATATACATATGTGGCTCTGATGCATGTGAAGGCCAGAGGACAACCTTAGGTATCATTCCTTAAGCACATCTACCTTTTTTGTGTTGGGGTTTTGAGATGGGCTTATTACTGGCCTATAATGAGAAGACTAGACTTGCTTGTCAGTGGGCACCAGAGATCTGCCTGTCTCTGCCTCCGCCTCCCCAGAGCAGGGATTATAAGGGCAAGTACCATGCCCAGCTCTCTTTCATCTATCTATCTACTATCTATCTATCTATTATCTATCTTCCTTTCTTCCTTCCTTATTTTCTGCCCCCCCATCTCTCTGATATAGGGTCTCTTTATATAATCCTGGATGTCTTAGAACTCACCAGGCTGGTCTTGAACTCACAGGAATCTGCCTACCTTTACCTCCCAAATGAACTTGAGACTAGATATCCCAGAGACCTAAAGGAAAACCAAATACTGTTGTTTACAAAAGGAACATAGCAATAAAAATACTCCCAGTGATATTCTGCTATTCTCAGCCATTATTGGAGAAGTTTCTTCCTGAAACAAATAGGAGCAAATACAGAGACCCACAGTCACATACTATGCAGTGAATGAGAGATCTTGGAACCCTATATACAATGGCTTCCAGTTTTGTGCTTTATGGATTCCTGAATGTGCAAATGAGTGTGTTTCTGTCTTTATCTTTTTCTTGTGCCTTTTTTGGGTTCTTTTCCTTCTGTTTATTTTGCCCTATTCCATTTTTTTTGTTCTCTATAATATATTATATTATGTCATATCATATTATAATTATTCCTTAGATGCCTGTTTGTTTTCTAAAGAGAGACAGAATGGCCTGGAGGGGATGGGGAAGGAAATGGGAGAAGGAATAAGAAGGGAAACTCTAATCAGACTACATTGTATGAAAAAAAATCTTCAATAAAAAAATGGCCAAAAAGAATACCCTCTTTTTTCATTAATTGTTCTTACATGTACATGTTTAAGTATATGTATTTATGTTCCTAAAGATATTCATGCTCAGTCTGTGTAATGTTACTAGTATGTACATTTTCAAAGAGACCATTCGGTACTGGATAACCAATCAATGTGCTTTTTCCAGGAGTCTGTTTTTCCCACAGAACTCTGAGAAAAACCACCCCTTCTCATCATCTAGAGGAAATGGTGTTGACACCCAAACATACGCATGTGCACACACATACATACAACAAATCAATCAATATAATAAAATAACATTTAAAATTCACTCTTGGGGCTGAAGAGATGGCTCAAATGGTTAAGAGCACTTGTTGCTCTTGCAGAGGACCTCGGCTCTGTTCCCAGCACCCAGATCAGATGGCTCACAAGCATATGTAAATCCAGTGCCAGGAAGTATGACACCCTCTGACAGTCTCTGGAAGCAATCCACATCCACATGACACATCCACATCATAAATTTAAAAAGCCTAATCCATTCTCTCAGTAAGGTTTAGACACACACTACTCTCTTGCGATACTCTATCAACACCATCTCGCCTGTCTGCTTGGAGCTGTGTGGGCTTCTCTAATTTCTTCCCTCTTCCTACCCTACCACAGCCTCTAGTGACCACCATTTACATTCTGTTCCCATGAGTTGAACTGTTTTTAGATCCAAGGTATGGATGAGACCATGTGGTATTTATCTTTTATGCATACTTTGTATTGCATAATGCCTTCTAGATGGTTCCACACTCCATGGCATAGACGTAAATTAAATCCTCACAGTATCCCCTGCAAATGTGTGTAATTACTATTTGTTGTTTAAAAATAAAAATTTTAAAGAGAGAGGTCAGCAAACACTGGTCTCTTAAAGATATTGATTAGATAGAAATGGACACTGATGGTGACTGGAGGTGGGCCTTATCCTACAGCTGTTGCCTAGGATCCCGAGGTAGCTAAGGCTGTCTCCAGGTAAGTACATAAAGTTAAAGTAAGAAGGAAAGTGACCCTGTGTCTGACATGGGAAACCTGAGGTCAGGATAGAGTAGTTAATCTTGGTTGTCAACTTACTTAAATTTGGGATCAACTAAGAGACTGAGCTGTGGGTAGTCTCCATGAAGGGACTTCCTGGAAGGCCAAACTGAAAGGGGAAGGCCCTTTGCAGAGTGGGCAGCACCTTCTGGCACTGTCCCAGAGATAAAGAGTTCTGTAGGAAAAGCAATGTGAAGTTTTGCCAGTCAATCCTTGCTCCTTGTTGATGAGTGCATCTACTCTGTGTCTGCCTCTCCTGCTGACATCTTCTTCTGCTTTCTGTCGGGGACTGAAGATTGGCAGCTCTCCAGGAATCCTCTAGGCCTTCATTATTAGACAGGGCCTACCGAGGTGTCCAGCCTACTACTCTCTGCAGCTACAGTGTTCTCAGTCTTTCCAGCCAGCAGCACTTGTTGAACTACCTAGCAACACTGTGGGCCGATTTGGTCCTCCTTTGTACTGTATATTCATTCTGTCATTTCTGTTCCTCTAGAATGCTGACTAACACACACAGGGACCAGCACAATAAGAGGACTCAAGGAAAAAGAACATGTTAAATTAGTCAAAGGAGAGACGGAGAAGGCATGGAAGCAAGCTCTTTGCTTAAGGCAAGGGGTCCATGTCCTTCAGAGACTCCAACATGGATCCTCAGTTCAGTCTTTCCAGACCTCTGCAGATCTCACTCACTAGAGTCAGGCAAGGTCATGGGGCACAATGAGCTATGGGCATTTTCAGAAGAGTTAGATGTTCATCCATCTTTCAAGTTATATACCCAAAGCTGTCTGAAATTGGTAGAATTCCTACTGGGTTCTAGATAAGATCTCAGTACGAATCTTATTTTATGAGTGAAAATTTCATAAGTGTTTTACTTGCTAAGCAACCCCCCCTCCACACACACACACATGTTTGCCTGTTGCCAGGGAGGCCAGAAGAGGACATGGATTCCCTGGAACTGGAGTTATGGAAGGTTGTGAGTACCGTGTAAGAACTGAACCCGGGTCCTCTACAAGAGCAGCAAGCACTTTTAACAGCTGAGCCCCATCTCTCCACCCCACCAAGAGGATTTTTAACCCTCAGAAAACTCGAATTTCATACTGTCAAATTCAGAAGTCAAATTTAGGTTCTAAACATATGATTAAAAGATGCAAGTCTGTAGATATAATGGAGATGGTTTTGAAAGTCTGATTAATAACTAAAACACAAAACAGCAACTTTAACACAAAGAAAAAACTGACCCCTATTGATACATAATTGTTTTCTAGGGTTGGTGATTGTCTTCCTTAGGGCTTTAAATATTTATATTTATAGAGACAACATGACTGCAGTTCTCATAAGGGAAAACATTTGATTGGGGACAGCTTACATCTCAGAGATTTAATCCATCATCATCATGGTGGGAAGCATGGTGGCATGCAGGCAGATGTAGATAGCTGAGAGTTCTACATCTGGATCTGCAGGCAGCAGGAAGAGGCTAGTCTTCCAACAAGGACATACCTATTCCAACAATGTCACACCTCCTAATAGTGACACACCTATGGGCATCTGGGGACCATTTTATTCAAACCACCACAGTGATGTCAGTCTGGGTAGAAAGTGATTATAAAAATCCCATAAGTTGCTTGTTCTCATTCTTTATTATTTTTTTAACTGAAATGAAGACTTGAAAACTATGAGTTTATCTTTCCAGTCCCCCAAATAAAGTAAAGTTTACATACACGAGACCGTGATAACGTCAGAGATTTTAAACATATGGGAATCATATACAGTACGGGTGACATATATAAAATATGGTAATGTACAATGTGTGATATAGATATACAATATGGGGTTTGTATATAATATATTATCTATACACATGCACACACATATATACATATATATACAAAAAAGCTTTTCACATACTTTTAGAGAAAAGTCAAATTTGTTCCTGCTATTGCATATATGCATATATATTTATATGGATGAGTATGTATAAATATATACAGTAGGAACATGTTATATGTATATGAATATATGTGTGTGTATGTGTGTGTGTGTGTGTGTGTGTGTGTGTGATAGCAGGAACATTTTCCCCGCAAGTATATGAAAAGCCCTCTTCTGCTTAGTATTTTTAGCACCTCATAAGTGTTTTGATCAGAAATTCCCATAGGTATATATATTATCAACTACCAGACTTTTGGAATAGTGAATAAGAATGTCTTAAATCGCACCATGGTCTTAAAAACAATATACATTATAAAGTTTCTGAAATGTTCAAAGCAGAGCAACCAATCTCATAGTCTATAAATATTCCCTCCCTGGTGTTTTCTTTTTTTTTTCTTCCTCAGTTATTCTTCTGAAAGGAGAAACTACACTAATGGACACTTGGAGGAGGAAGTACAGAAATAACTTTATTCTTGCTAGTTTAAAAAATGGGATTTATTCCTGCTATAGATTGCCCACATATGGCAAGCAGCTGTCATTCTGGTTTCACAACTCTTGACACATTCAAGTTGTCAAGACAACAGAAAAATTCTCGGGTTAGTAGTGATTTAGAAAGCATAGCCATATACTCATTCTGGAGAAAGAAACAGAGAAGAAAAAAAAACGCTTATATCAGAGCAGAGTGTATCTGATTAGAAGGAACATTTGGATAAAAATGAAGGCAGTCAAGTAGAAAACGATTGCAGTTTGTACCCTAACCGGTGAAAATAACTGCAAATCACAATGTTAAAATGACTACAAAATGAAGCCCACAAATTAGCCATAAAAGATAAAACACATTGTGTATATTCTAGGTCCCAAATTCGCCACTGGACTTAGGGAAGAATTACAGTCCCTTCAAAGAGACCAGAGGCAAGCGTGCCCTTCCTTCAGCGTCAGTAGCTACATGATGGTCCCCAGACCGTCAGAGAGGGTTTACGGGAAGACACTACAGAAATGAGCATTGGACTCCAGGATTAGCCTACTTCTCAGTTCTCTTCCTCCGTCCAAACCTCATCAAGTTAGTCATGGACACTCATGATGGCGGCTTTAGACGTTTCCAGATGGAGGTGGCAGAGCCTCCGCTCATCTTCACTATCTATTTAACACAGCATGCATCCACCCCACCTCTATTCCCCACTCTGGATCAATTTTACATAACTAGACACTTTAATGATAAGCATTGAGATGTTGGATTCAGAATTGTTAAAAATGATGTAGGAGTGTCTTCTGTCTATGTGTCACTTTCATTGGTTAATAAAGAAACTACCTTGGCCTTTTGATAGGACAGCAGCTTAGAAAGGCGGAGTAGACTGAACAGAATGCTGGGAGAAAGAAAGCAGACTCAGGCAGATGGCATGAAGCTCCGGCCCAAGATGGACGTGGGCTAGAATCTTCCCGGTAAGCCACCATCCCGTGGTGATACACAGATTACTAGATATGGGTTAATTAAGATGTGAGAGTTNTGGGCCAGGCAGTGTTTAAATGAATGCAATTTGTGTGTTGTTATTTTGGGTGTATAAGCTAGCCGTGCGGGAGCTGGGCCGGACGAAAAGCAGGCCCACTCCCCTTTCACTACAAATAATAAATTGGTTTTACCTGCCCCAATGTAATCTCCTATTAAAAACTTGAGGAAGTGAGTGAGTCTCTGTTGTAAATATCACTATACTTCAGAAGGTAGTCCTGCTCCTGGATACCTCCCCAAATTCACCTGAACATCACAACCTGTGACTCTCATCCCTTCCCTTCCCCCTTTATAGTATTGCCCTGGCTGTGGGAAATAGCAAGGGTGGGAAAGACCAGGCCCCTCTCAGTATGATAAAAGAAAAAGGAAGCCAATTTATTAACTCTTCCCTTTAAAAAGTATCTGACATGTCTACATGGAAATTGAATCCACAGTGGAGTAGTAAACAGGGGAGAAGTACATGATTTAATTTATTCTTGGCTAACAGGAAACTAAAATCCATTTGGCTTTCATTTCTCCAGCACACGAGATGGGGTGGTGTGCCACATCTGTGAGAAACGTGTCTTATGTCAAGTGGTTAGAAGAGTCAATATTAGACTTAACCTCTTTCTATTTAAGGTAGGCACACTCTATCATCCATTTATTTCTTTGACGGGGCTTAAAGGGAGGCCTTAATCAACTTGCCTCATAACCTAGAGACATTTGGAAGAAAAATCTGTATTTGTTTCCTTACTCAGGTTGCTGAAGCATGAAATGGGATGTCTTGTCCTGCCACCTTGGCTGGGATACCATTTATTATGGTTATTTATTTGGATGTGGGAAAGCAGGAGAATTGTCACAAAGTTTTATATTGGCCTCTGACTCTGAAGGATATGGTTCAAACTGCTAGGAAAAAGAAGACCAGCCATATCCCATCTGGAGAAGGGTTCACAAAACAATGTCTCTCTGAAAACACAGGAAGTATGTCACTGTGGTGGCATCAACACGAGAACATTAACAACAAATTCAAATGCTGTTGTTCTGAAGACAAAAATCTAATGTAGCAAAGGCCTCCAACTCACCACGTAGCTAGGAATAACCTTGAACTCCAGACTCTCACTCTTTCACCTCCTGAGTTCTGGGATTATAGAGATGCTGCACCAGACCTTGCTTATCCAGTAC
>LOEQ01005306.1:125184-140403 GCA_001685075.1 Bramus lutescens
CATCAGTATGGTGGCTTCTCAGGAAGATGAGAACTGATCTACCTTCAGATCCAGCTGTACCACTGTTGGTCATATGCTAGAAGGACAGTTCATTTCACAATTAAGACATTTGTTTGCTATGTCTTTCTGCTCTATTCATAATAGCCAGAAATTGGAAACAACCTTGATGTCCCTCAATCACAAAGTGGATAAAGAAAATGTGGTACATTTACACAATAGAATATTACTCAGCAGTTGAAAAAAATGAGATCATGAAATTCGCAGTTAAGTGGATGAAACTAGAGAAAAACAACCTGGGTGTGGTATCCCAGACCCAGAAAGACAAATATGGCATGTGCTCACTTATATGTAGTTATTAGCTGTTAGGTCATTGATAACCAAGCTATAATCCACACAATCACAGAGGTCAGGTAGAAAATAAGGGACTGTGGGAGGGCAGATAGATCTTATTATGAAAGAGAAATTAGAATAGAGAGTTATGCATCCATAGGAGGGCTGGAATGGGAATATCAAATGGGGAGGGCATGGGGGACAAGGGAGGGAATACAGAGAGAGAGACATCTAAAATTAAAGGACATTTGAAGGGTATGGAAACAATACTTCTAATCTCTTACTACATGCAACATGTACGACGATAGGTCTTTCTACATAGAAAAAACACAGTGTGGGTAAGGTTTAGTACTATGTCCATTTTCAGGGATCTTCTGGGACTCTTAGAATGTGACCCTTGGCAGCAGGTACAACTGTATGTACATCTTTTTCCTTACACCACTGTAGGAATTTGAGCTTTCAGGAGCCTCCCCAGCCAGCTCCTCATATATATGCCATATGTTTCAATGTCCTCTGTGCTAGCTTCAAACAGCAACCACTTCAGCATCCTTGACCTTCAACCAAGTTCTTCTGATTTTCTGAGCAAGAAGCATTCTGCCCTGCTGTGTCCTTTTAAATTATGAAGTCCTCGCTGGCTCAAGAGGGCAAGGTCATCCTTCAAGCAGGTGGTTCCATCTCTAGCACCTTGTATGGTAACCACTGCATATTACCTGATCTCCCTCAATATTCTCAGGGTCTTGGGTGCAGGAGCCCTCTCCCAAATCTCCAAATGTTCAATTTCCTTATATGGTATAGTGTTTCCATGAATCCTCTGCCTGTACTATGTAAACTTTAAGTCATCTCTAGGAGCCGTGGAATAACCTAATAAAATAGATGTTATGTACACAGCTGCTCATAGGAAATCATAACTAGAAATCTCTATACCTTCAGGGCAGATACAACTAATTTTTCCAAATATTTTCCACCCTGTTGGTTGAACCCACAGATGCAGAACCAAGGACACAGAGGCCCCTGAGGGTGATTGGCTTGAGCGAATTCATGAGCCTGAGATGCCCAGACAAGTAAGATGATAGTCTAGTGTCTTGCATGGCACAGAACAGCCCAACGGAGCATACCACATATCTGCGCCATGAGACCATAAGCCCCAACATTCAAGCTCAATGCCAAACTCTCTTTTCTTCTTCTGTTCATTTCCAAACCACTCACATTTTGTTTCTGTTCATGGTGAAAGAAGTAACACCCACCTGGCCCAGCCTCAATGAAGATCAATGCTGTAGGACAATGGTTTGTACCCTGTCAATCATATTTTAATAAAACGCTGATTGGCTAGTAGCCAGGCAGGAAGTATAGGTGGGACAACCAGGCAAGAAGTGGAGGCAGGGTGACGAGAACAGGAGAATTCTGGGAAGAGGATTCTGCAGTCTGCAGTTGTGGTCCAGACACAGAGCAAGCAAGGTGTGACTGCCTCACCATAAAAGATACCAAGCTAACACAGACAAGAATAATAGGATAATATAAGTTATAAGAATTAGTTAATAGGAAGTCTGAGCTATTAGGCAAATCAGTTTATAACTAATATAGACCTCTGTGTAATTTCTTTGGGACTTAATGACTACGGGAACCAGGCAGGACAGAAAACTTGGTCAACAGATCAATGAATGACTTGTATGGATGGCCCTTGTGAACCATGACACAGTGCCTAGATGCAAGAATGATCACTTGTCCTCAAGAGTAAGGACCATACTGTCCAGACCCTACTTCTCCCCACTGGATGAGGTGAGCGGAAGCCCAGAGTCATGCTTTTCACATCCATTGAAGGCCTGATGGTCTGGACCCTTGAAAACTTAGTGTTCTTTCCTGAAAGATCTTTGTAACAAATTGTACCAGTGCTGCCTGCTCAGGAATCAATTGGTTGCAAACACCGTATATGCCAGTCTCTGCTAAAATTGAGTTTAGGTTGACTTTGTACCCCTCTGCCCAGACCTCTAGAAGCATCCTCCCATTGGCTTTTTACTGGGGAATTGCCACAAAGAGGAAGGCATGACAGTGCCCTTAAATCACCTCTCCCTGACTTTCTCAGGCTGTCACTGCTCCTAAACTGTCACTGTTATTGGTGCCCTTCAGATGAAGAGAAAAGAAGAGAATTAAACAATGTGCTTCCTTTTTTTATTAGCCTCAATTGATTCTTTGTCATTTTCATATCATGCCTTCCAATCCCACTTTTCTCTCCTTCTCCTCATGTCCACCCTCTGCACTTGGAATGCCTCTGCAAAAAGTTTAAAAGAAAAACCTCAAAAACTAACAAGACAAACAAACATAAAGGGAGAAGAATCTCATTGTGGGAATTGAAGTGTGGCCCATTGAGTCACACAGTTTACCCTTTAGTCCATCCATCTTTACTTGTAAGTGGTCATTGCCATGAGCCATTGGTCTGGTTTGAGGCCTCTGGCTTCTGCTACACCACTGGTAATGAGCTCTTGCTGGGGCTCCTCCTGGCTACCCTGCTGTTGTCCAGTGTTATGGAGATCCTGTTTTAGATCTGCAGGTTCCTCCCTTTCACATGCTCCAACAGTTCATAGATGAGGTGGATGATGGGGTGGGCCAACCCATAGCCCTGGTTCTGGGCCTGGGTGGTGGCTGGGTTGGTCAGATCACCAGATTTCTCTCATCATTACTACCTGGGCAAGTTCTCTAGCACTGCCTCAGCTGGCTCACCCAATGCAACAAGGAGTGGGGTCAGTTCTCCTGCTCAGAGGTCTTCAGATCCAGCTCATCCACACTCACATCACCAGGGCCAGCTCTACTGTTTCCCCCTGGTGAAGTGCAGGACTCTCTCTCCCAATTTCTGTAGAGGGCATATGAGGAGGGGTAGAGCCAACTCTCCTGCTCTCACACCCTCACACTGACTTACCTGCACTCCCCCCCCAACAACAGGGTCAGCTCTAGTGCACTGCCAAGGCAGGACGCAGGGCCTGCTCTCCTGTGTGCATCTTTCTGTAGCTGGTGAGGGTCAGGGCTAGCTCTCCCATTCTCATGACCCCAGCGCCAGTTCTCTTACCTGCCACCTTTGGCAATGGGTGAGGTGAGAGGGAATTTTTCCCTTACCCATGCCACCACATGGCAGATAGTCAGCTCTCCTGCTTTCATGCCCTCAAAGTCAGTTCATCTGCATCCCTGATCATAGGGATCAGCTCTAGTGTGCTGCCCAGGTAAGGTGCATGCGCATAGTGAGAGATGGAGCCATCTGTCCTGAGTGTCAGTGGACCAGATCTTCTCTGAGAGGTAGAGATAGCGCTCCTTCTACAGTATCAGGCTGAGGTGCAGGACCAGTCATCCCAGGGCCAATGAATGGTAGGACTGGCTCAGCACAGCATGGATCCAATAACACCCCCCCCACAATGCTAACACAGGCCATGAGCATCATCAGACTGCACGTGCAGCAAGACCATGGACCCACATCTGTCTCTTGGCAACAGCATGACCCTTGGGCATCTATATCGTATCGCCTGTCTACCACGGAATGGTTTGTGAGTCAGGCAAGGAGCTGGAGATTGAAACACACACACAGAGAGAGAGAGAGAGAGAGAGAGGTCATCCTTGAAACAAGAATGTCCCCTTTATTGTGTTCCAGGGGCAGCTAATATAGGGTTCTCCTTGACCATGCCCTAGCTCTCAGGACTTTTCAACTGCAAGCCCACCAGAAACCACTCCTGCCATCAGGAACTCATGAGTGTCTCATGCTTAGAGCAGCTGCAAGCATAGGAAAACAAACTGTTTACTCCAGCAGGCAAGGGGTCATAGAAAATTCAGGGTCTGAGGGTCTGCAGTCCCCAGCAGGTCACCCACATGGTTTCAGGTGACTGACCAGACCTGAGTCATCCACACAGCCCTTGGTGGCAATAAGAGCCAAAGACTTCAACCAAGACTCTGGCTGCTATAGGGCCACGAACCCAGACATGGCTCTTCGCAGCAGTCCTGGCATAGACAACACCATGGCCCCTGGTGACAGTGCAGGCCACTCTGATCAATATGGCCCCGGTAGTGGCAAAGCCCTCAGACATCCTCATGGCCACAGGTTGTGGCTTAGACCCCAAGCCTCTGCATGGTCTTTACTTGCAATATGGATCATAAGCAGTAACACACATCCAAAAGAAAAAGGCTGATACATTTACATTGGGTGCCAAAATGCTGCTTTACCTTTGTTTAAGTGGCTATGTTTTAAATTACTAGCAGCCCTACTAGCTCAATTGGTAGAGTATGGAGCTCTTAATCCCATGGAGCTCCACTGTGGGTGCTAAATTTTACAAGGCTTTTTCTTTGGGGCTACCAACCAGCTCCCAAATCATGACATGGAGATTTATTATTCATTTTGAATGCTCAGCCTAGCTTATGCTCCTTTCTCACTAGCTCTTTTAATTTAAATTAACCTGTTGCTCTTGATCTAACTTTTGCCTCGGTGCTTTTTACTTTTCTTTCCTTCTTTAGATCTTACCTTCACTGCTTCTCCTGCCCGCCTGGCTGCCAGCTGCCTGACTTCATGCCCCAGGTGTGTGCTCTTCTTTCTCCTCATCCTCTTCTCTCTTCCTCTCGTTTTTCTCTCCCAACCCTAGATTTCTCCTTCTATTTATTCTCTCTGCCTGCCAGCCCTGACTATCCTTTCTCTGCCTAGCTATTGGCTCTTCTGCTCTTTATTAGGTCAGGTACCTCAGGCAGGCAAGGTGAAACGAATATGGCACAGCTTTACGTAGTTAAGCACACATCTCTACATCATTAAACAAATGTAGCATACCTTTACACGGTAACATTCTGCAGCATAAACAAATGTAATCTTTTAACATCCTTTAACATAAGCATCTTTGCCTAGTTAAAATCATATTCTACAATACTTGGGTGCACTATTTCAGCCTATATATCTAATACCCTGGAAAGGTGCTAGCTTTGAGTGGGGCTTGGAAGAAAAAAAAGGCCCTTAAGTAATTATCCAGTACCACATGGTCAGCCCTAAAAACAAACGAACAATATTTTTATGTATTTATATATTTAACAATAATAACTAAATAAAAAAACAGTGGAGATAATGCCTGAGAGAGAGGGCAATAAACAGTTAAGTGGGGAAGTGTGATATGATAACGGGTGATTGAAAACAATCAAAGTATATTACATATATTTATAAAACATCATAATGAAATACATTAATTTTTGTAATTGATGGGCAATAAAAAAGGCATTAAAAAGAAGTGTCTATAGTTATAAGTACTATGAATTCGACCGAGTATTTTTTTCAGAGAAACAATATATAAAACATATTTACATTTGTGAATGACTGTAAAACAATGTTACTAAAAATAGAACCTAGGGCCTGCAGAACGGTAAGCCAGCCACAGTTCCAGCATGGATGGAGTAGGGGGCTCGTGGAGTTGCCCACCTATTTGAGGAGCCATTGGCACTGACAGCTGCTGCTGGAGGGAGATTAAGTTTTCCTCAGGGATGTGGCCCCTGAGAGCCCTAGTCATGTATAAAATTGGGACTAAAAGCAGTTGGGTGACAGATGACCTAGCAGGGAGGAAATCAAGTGGATTTGGTGAGTACACATTATACACATGGATGAAATTCTCAAATGATTAAATAGAAGTAAAAAAGAAAAATAATAATTTAAAAAAATCCCTTCTTGTCCCTGTAGGATTTTTTCCCATTTTATCTGCATGTTCTCTCCTCTACTTACTCGGAGATCTGTACTTTCAAACTGCAGGGCTCCCAGTGGAAGACTTTGTGTTGGCAACTGAGATTTTTAAAACCCAATAAAAAAGATAAAGTGGAGTGGCAAGTAAGAGACGCTAAGCAGCTGTGCAGACGAAAGCGCACGTTTGGAAGGGGCCTGTACTTCTACAACTGCCATCTGCAGCAGGGATCCAGGAGGCCCAGCCCTGAACACATCCACAGACCAACAAAGGCGAAAATACGGCCAACATTTCGTCTTCGTTCCGGGGGGGGGGTCTGAAAGGTGACCCAGTGAACGACGCGGTGGATGCTTCTTGTCTTTCCACCTCTCTTCCGTGTTTGTCTCAGTTCCAGTTCCCCTGGCTCCTATCACAGCCTACTTATGACTTCTGCGTGCAAGTTTATTATGCCTGTCCCTCACTCTTTTTCGCTGTTGTTCTTTTCCAGTAGACAATGTTTGTTCCCCAAACACTCTCACCCCGCGTGACGCCAGTTTTGTCTTTATTTCCTCATGGCTCATTTATGGGAATCAAAGTCCCTGGAGCGAGCTGCAAGGCTCAGTATCCTTCCTGGAACAGGCAGAGGAATCCAGCTCTGTGTTTCAAACATGTTCTCCCCAAGGTGCGGAGGAGAATAAAAATTAAGTATATTTTCATGCAAACCCATTTCTTTTAGCCCTAGCGTCTGTGCGTTGTTTCAAACTGTTCCACAGCAAATGGAAAGATAAGTCGGAGCTTGTCTCTTTTAAAACGCATCTCCCAAGTAAAGCATAACCAGGACGGAATCTAGAAACCAAGAACTGATTTGAGAACCACTGAGCACAGTTGGGGTATCTGGAACCCGGGAGTGGGGAGTTAATAAAAACGAAGCCTTGAGGTCAAAGAGATAGATTCAAGTCCTGAACTTGGAACTTAGCAACTGTGGAACTTTAGGCATCTTCTTTCACAGTTTCTGGAACTTTATTTCTTTACCTGAGAAAACAATAAAACTAATCTAACATTATAAAGACAGAAAATAGAGAGTATTTGGCAAGAGGTCAATAAAAAATTCCTTTAAAAATATCAATAAATATTAGTCAGTAGAATGAACTTTTAATATTATTTGCCAGACCCCCAATTACAGGTTCGTTCGCTTCCAGAATGCCAGGTTCCACACTGATTACCTAGAAGTGTTTCATATCTATACGCAACACCCTCAAACATCCTTGAAAAATTCTGTGACTTTTTAGGATTATTTATATCAAAACAGAATATTCTACAATGTATTCATGTAATTTTCAATGAGCCTTTGAACTCTTTAGTGAATTTCGAGTTATCTTCTGATGGAATACCATAGATGAAATCATTTTCATGTGTGCAAAACATACACACACACAGAGACAATTGGTCTAGATAGCTACAGACTTACTCCATAGACTCAACCAACTATACACAGAAAACTGAAAATATTCCAACATACATGTTATACAGAAAAATGTAGTAATGTTTTATTCATATTTTAATGGACAAAGCTTGCCCGAAGACAAGAAGATAAAACTAAGCCACTAAAGGCCAGGCAGTGGTGTCTCACATCTTCAATCCCAGTACTCAGGAATCACATGCCTTTAATCCAAACACTAGAGAGGCATATAAGGCAGGATGAGATAGAAACTTATTCTTTTTCAGTCTGAGGATTTCTTAGAGGTAAGAACTCTTTAGTAGCTTGGATGCTTCACTTTTCTGATCTTCAGGTTGAACCCCAGTATCTGTCTCTGGGTTTTTATTATTCATGCTACAGGAAAATATGCACAGGTTACATAGAAATACTACATTATCTTTCATAATCTAATTGACAGAATCCTAGAACAAATCTCTTACAGATGCACACACAAACACACAAACACACACATGTATATGTGTGTATGTAAACATTTTTTACCCTTACAATACTTAGTGGCCAACTTCCAGTCAGTTCTCGATTAGTGTCAATAAAACAGGCAGCCATGACTTTGAGCATTCTAAGAGTGGGTTGAAGGTTTTCAGATGCATTTTCCGATTTATCAAATCATAGTAAAATAATAAACTATATTTCAGACAGCCTGGGGTAGCCTTATGAAATTGTTATGATTTGTTCCTGAGATAGAGCACAAATTCCATGGTAATCTTCATCGAACTTTAATAAGAGCGAAAGGAAGACTTAATTAAAGTGTTCTTTGTGGCTTTTCTTTTTTTCTTTCCCTAACCACCGCCATCTGCAAGCACTTCCCCCAGCGTCTTATCTCTATTGTGCAGACACAGTAGAATCTTTATCATGTGTGGCAGGGGCTGAGGCAAAGAGACACATAAAAATAATGCTGTGCCTCATTCTTCAAAACACAACACTGTCTGCGCCTCTTTCAGGCATCGAACCCCAGATGGAGTTCTCTGTGCTTAAATGTGAAGTGCTAATGTGTGTGTGTGCGCGCACGTGCGCGCGCGCGTGTGTGTGTGTGTGTGTAAATGGCTCCCTCTGAATTAGTTTTAAGAATTCCATTCATTGCACTACAAAATGCAGTTCTTTTTTTCTAGAGCATAAATTTTGCCAAATAGCAGAAGAAGCAGGCATATAAAATAGCAAAGGTTTTTGCTTG
This sequence comes from Bramus lutescens, assembly GCA_001685075.1. Classification (NCBI taxonomy): domain Eukaryota; kingdom Metazoa; phylum Chordata; class Mammalia; order Rodentia; family Cricetidae; genus Bramus; species Bramus lutescens. The sequence continues at coordinate 133,841 of LOEQ01005306.1, forward strand.
ATTTTTTTTATGATTCAAGGTTTTTAAGAGAGTTTGATTGCTTTCTTTAGGTACTTACCCACTAGCAGCCACCAACAGAACTGTACATCTTGAATGCTTAATTATGAGAAACACGGTTTGCACACAAAAGAAGATAAAAGGGATGCGGCAAGTGAAGGAATGTTCGCTGTGCGATTTTGAACACTGATCTTGGAGAGGGATGCCGATTACCATGGAAATAGTCCCATGACACTTTGAGTGGCAGGGAAAAGCAGCCAGCGCAAAGCTGCCGGCACAGCGCATCTAACTGCTCAAATTCAAATCAACAGACGCTAGATGAACGCTCACTGTGATGGGCTATTTTTATTTCTTAATGTGTCTATTCTGCACTAGCAATGATAAATGGATGTTACGTTTATAATTACAAAAGATCTTCAAAACATAAGCTGTGTCTAAGCTGTGTCTCTGGGTTTGGAGAGGCAGATTAAACACATTCCATGATGTGCCTCTCATTGCATGCACCTATAAAGCTCCCATCGAATGTAAGGAAGAGCAAACTGGACTTAAACACATGGATGGTAGTAGGTGGGTGGGATAGAATAATAGACGCTGAAGTCCCACTGACTCGGTGGTTACTCAACCATTCCTCCCTTCAGTATCAAAGGTATTTTGAATCAAAGACAGCCTGGATGCCAAAAGTTCTCACTAGGGATGGACATAACAAGCATCAAGGGAAAGTTCCCCTCTCTGCTTTCCTACAGGAGTGCTCCCCTTAGACACTGGTGCTCTCTAACAGCAACACAATGACAGCAGGAAGGTCCAGGAAACTCTTCCGTTCTCTCAACATAGCTATAGTTCTAAGATTCCTTTTCAGTGAATTCTCATTGCTGATTTCTCTCTACAATCCCTTTATTCTGCTGCTATTTGGTCCTGAGAGTGTCCTTAGTCGTGGGACGTTCAAGTGGGAAGCTAAATATCCAGACTTCTGACCAGAGAACTGAAGAAGGAAGCCCTAGGTTTTGGTAAGTGATAAAGATGGAAGAGACCAAGAAAGGGATTCCAATAAAGTCATATGTGAACCCCCAGCTGCCTCTATTATATGTTTAAATCTGCCCCTACTAAGAACATCACAGGCTCTGAGAACTGAAATGCAGACTCACGGGCTATTCCATGGGACAGCCTACTTAGTAATAAAAATAGAACTATGTTGAAACCAGAAACCATAGGATGAGACAGGCCAGAATTTGTGGCACAAACTTGATCTAATGTTTGTTGCCAAAACAACAACTAGAACTACAAGTTCAAAGTTCTTGTAAAAAAAAAGAAGAATTTAAGTAAGATCCAGGGCTTTGTAGTGTAATAAATTGCCCAGGTTATAATCCAAATTAAATTGCTACACAAAGAAGCAGGGAAATACCCCTCTCACACACCTACACAAACCACACACATACAAGGGTATGTAAGTATGCATGTGTGCATGCACGCATGTGTGTATGTGTGTGCGTGCGCGTGCGTGCGTGCGTGCACATGAATGCTTTCACATAGAGACCTGAAGTTGATATGGAGAATCATTCTCAATTGTTCTTTAATTTAATTCATTGATGTAGGGTCTTTCGATCAAACCAACAGCTAGCTGAAAAGGCTGGTCTCTCTAGCCAGCTTGCTCTGGGATCCCCTGTCTCTGCCTTTCAAGACTGGGACTATGTTTGCATTAGCTCTGGGGATCCAAACCCTGGTCTTCATGCTTGGGCAACAAGCACTTTAACCACTGAGCCATCTTCCACCTTAGAAGTAGGTCCTTTAGATCAGGTAGACCGACGAGGGATTACCTACAGGCTACACGATACTTAAGTGGATCCCACTGAATTCAAAGGATTGCATTCTCAGCACATCTACAGCTTGCCCGTGCTTCAAACATGCCCTTGCTCATTGCATCAACTGGCAAGGGAAGAAACAGAAGAGAGGGGATAGCTATCTTGCCAGTGCTGCAGGAACCTACAACCATTTGAATGCATGAGGGGTCCTGAAAGGGTCTAGGAAGAGGTGTGCACCATTGAAGGGCACTGGAAACTCAAGTTTTGTGATAAATACTTGTCTCATTAAAACACAACCTGGGGGTTCAAGCCATACTTAGGAAATGAGAGACAGAGATTGTGACAATTAAACTCCAATTTAGGATAATTGTTTCTTTTGTGTGGGTTTAGAAGGCAGATTTTCTTTTTATTTACACATTAGCCATTCATGGATCCTTCATTATAGGGACCATATAAACAGCCATGACTCTTCTTTAAGGTGAATGACACGATCTAATCTTCATACAACCTTTCAGTGGTGGGAGTCCCAATGAAAGAGAAAAACATGATGCTCAGGGGGTTGGGGAGATGGATCAGCTTGTAAAGTGTTTGTTGACAAGCAAAAAGACCTGAGTTCGGATCTCTAGTACCCACATAAAAGTTAAGAATGTTCTGGGTGTGGTGGCATATACCTTCCATCCGAGCATTTGGGAGGCAGAGGCAGGCAGGTCTCTGTGAGTTTGAGGCTGGCCTGGTGTACAAAGTGAGTTTCTGGAAAGACAGGGCTATGTAGAGATGTCTTTTCTTACCAGTCCCCTAAGTCTGGAAGTGCCTCTGCCTTGAGAGCTCTCTAGGCTAGCAAGTTCATGAAATCCAAATTCAGTGAGATACCCTGTCACAAAAAATCAAGGTGGATGGGCTGGAGAGATGACTCAGTGGTTAAGAGCACTGGCTGCTCTTCCAGAGGTCCTGAGTTCCAGCCCCAACAACCACAAAGCGGTTCACAACCATCTATAATAGGATCTGATGCCCTCTTCTGGCATACAGGTGTACATGCAGAACACCCATACAGAAAATAAAATAAAGCTTTTAAATTAAATAAAAATAAAAATTTTGGTGGAAAAGCAATTGAGGATACCTGTTATTGACCTCTGGCTACCATCTGCACATGCATTCAGGTGTATATGCACACACATATTTTAGAATACACACAGAGACATATATACAAGACACAAACACACAGACAGACAGACAGACACACACACACACACACACACATACACACACACACACACACACCGCTCAGGGCTAGTAAGACTGCAAGGTACAAGAAAGGCTTTATGGTGCTGGCAACCCCCAACCCCAAAAGTGACTAAAGCAGTTAAAATTAGAAAAAATGCTTGAATATTTAATTTTAAGATTGATGAAAATGCAAACTCTATGTTTAATGGAAAAACAGCTTCAAAAGATAAAGTGCTTGAGGTCAACTAAATGATTTCCTGGTAGGCTTTGTAAGTCAAGTGTTGGGAGGCCAACTGACAATGAAGCCCACCACCTTGCAGGCTAAGCTAAAACACGGCAAAAGGAAAGCGAGAGAAAAGTGATAAGCCACCAAAGAAATTACATGTCACGGAGTTTATTTTTTAACACTATAAAGCACCTTTCAATTAACAAGAAAAATATTTAAAAAGTAGAAAAATCAGCAAATTGCATGGACAATCCTCAACAGAAGCCATTTAAATCACTTAAAACCATGTCGAAGGAAAAAAAATCAATTGTGCTAATCAAATGCATTACAATGAAGTTGCAAGTCTACTCTTGCTTAGAAAATTGGCAAAATTTCTTTTTAGATTGCGTGTTTACACCTAATGAAGCACGCCGAGTCAGCAGCCTAATTCATGCTCCAGGCATCAGAAAACACACCACGCTAGTCCTTCTGGAGGGCAATTTAAATCAACAACTTCCATCATCAGGCTGTAAATACTCAGGTACTGGCCCACTAATGCCTTGCTTAGTAACTATCATAAGAAAATAATTAGATGTACACACAAAAATCATTTGCTCAAGGAGCTCACCACAGTATCAATTTTAATAGAAGAACACTGGCCACATCACAGATATTCAGTGGGTAGACACTGGAGTTCATAGGAATCATAAAAGGTTCATGAGTGGAATAGGGTGGTGGTGTCTTAAAAATCAAACCTGTAAATTCATCAATAGGCTGGGACATTGCTAAGGATGTATTATGGGTTGTGGAAAGGTATGAATCAATTTCAAGTTAAAATAATGCCTGTCTATATGTAGTCTCTCTGTGTCTGTCTGTCTGTCTGTCTGTCTCTCTCTCCCCCCCCACCCCTGCCCTGTGTGTGTGTGCGCGCGTGCGCGTACATGTTTAAACAAAGTAAAATAAACTGATATTATGTACAGTAAAATATTAGTCATGATTGATCCCTTAGAGCAGAGAACCTGCATAGGCGTTGCTAAAGGTGAAAGATTTACATCTTCTGAAGAGAAGTGAGAGTATTTGGATTGCTATTGTTACTTGAGTTCTTTTCTGCTCGTCCTACCAGAAAAGCTCATTAAACTTGTAAAAGGATGTCATTTTGGCTGAGGAAGTCCATTTGCTTGTACTCTGCCTCTAAAATGATTTCAGGATTGAAAAGGGAGAATGCTCATTATAGCACAAATATCAAGAGCAACATCAAAATCTATAATGTGAATATTTGTTTGCCTAGGGGCAAGATTTCTAAATCAAAAACTATGCAAGCTGGTAAAAGCGTAGTCCAAGCAGGCAGGGTCTGGCCGTGTGCTTTGATTTCACAGGTAGCATCAACACATGTGAGCTGCATGATTTGACCTTAATGTCCAACCTCATGGAACAATCTTGCTTTCTGACTTTTGATTTAAAGTTTCCCTGCACAAGTGTCAAAGAGTGACCATCTCTCCAAGGAAGAAGAAACCTACTGTTCCACGAACCCAACAGATATTTTCCTAGTCTGCCATCACTTCCAGAAACAGATTAATTCTTTCTGAAGAAATTTTTCTGTCATAAATAGCTCTATGACAAGGTCTTTCTCATTCAGGTAAGATCTGGTGGCCTAAAATGTTCTGTCATTGACACTGGTGACACCATTCCAATCCTAAAACCACCATTTTTCTCCATGTCTAGTTTCCTTGTGTCTCTGTTGGATCCTTAACTACTTAACTTTGCCCCAGAATATGATTTCCAGAACTCTCTCCTGAGGGGCATGGGTTTCTTTCTTGTATCCCTCCCTCCCACATAATCATAGAATGTATCTCCTGATTGGTCATTGGCTTTGTGCAGCATACTGTTCACTGCCCCTCCCTGGATTAGGAGGGACCCATAGTACTGGCCAGTGCTGCATAGCCATTCTTGCACCTAACTAGATCAAAAAGATATAACAAAAGCAAATAGAAAGTCTTCTGGGCCTTTTCATAGAAGACATTTGTATTTGTCTGCTGAGGACACCTTGACAAAATACCACAGACTGACTGGCCTAAATAGCAAGCATTTGTTTCCTCACAGCCCTGGACATGTGAGTAGGTAGGCTTCTCTTCCTTACTTGCACATGGCTATGTCCTCAGATGGCCTTTCTTCCAAGACTGCGAAGCAGGAGAAAATGTTTTGGTCTTTCTACAACTGATAAACTATCCTCATAAGACACACCAAATGTTACCTGGATGATATATGTATAAGATGTGAACTATATTGTTTCTCCTCAAATTCAAGTGTTGATGTTCTAGCTTCAGGACCTCATAATACAGCAGCATTTTTCTTTATTATTATTAATTATTATTATTATTATTAAAAATTTCCACCTCCTGCCCCCCTCCCAATTCCCTNCCCTCCCCCCTCCCCCTCCCTTTCCAGTCCAAAGAGCAGTCAGGGTTCCCTGCCCTGTCAAGTTCAAAGGAGGCCATTATAGTGGACCCTAACCCAATTGCCTTGGAGTTTTTTTAAGAAGAGGAATTAGGTCACAGGGAGATGGAGATGTTTTGCTCAGAGAAAGGGGATGTGGTGATGCCTGCTAGGAGGTCCCATCTACCAGTCAAGGAACAAGAGAAGCAGCCATATTGTCTGTTCTTCATCTTGAACATCCAGCCTTCAGAGTTGTGAGAAAAGAGATGTCTGTTGTTGAAGGTGCTGTCAGTCGGAATGGGCCAAACAGACTAGTTTCATAGCGCTATATGAAAATTCATTGCATTAGTCAGTGCCGTATGCCTTGCTTTGGGGAGGACCAAAGACCAACTACGTTTGAGAATAGCATAGCGGTGAGATAAGGCCTGGTGTTCCCACTTCCCAAGCTTGCTCGCCTTCTCTTTGCACTACCCCACCCCTGCTCACAGGACCCAGAGAAAGTTTAAGGAGAAGGCAGGAGATATGTGACTCCACATTTCTCCACACCAGCCATGGACCCCACAGCTCTACCTCTGTCTGAGCCAGGGGAGAAGGGAGATCTGGAGAGTCCCTGAGAAGAATGTTTTACAAATATCACCAAAAGGTGAATGTGGCTAAGAGACTGCCTGTGAGTGGAAAGAGATGGAGTGAGAGCTAAGATACCCTTGAGCAGCTCTGCAATCCAGTAGGAAAAAGGATTATGAGATCATAAAATGCAGTTGGCAGTATTTCATAAAGGCGGAGAATTATGACTATACCTCCATGAGGTGAGAGACTCCTCGGTTAGCTCGTAACACCTATAGCATACCTGTCTTCTCACCAAATCGTATGCTGGGAAAGAGACAGAACAATTTGTAGTTTACATACTCCCT
>LOEQ01005306.1:140409-153636 GCA_001685075.1 Bramus lutescens
CACTGGCTGGTGCTTGGCATATTTACTGTGCTAATATCTTCCTGAGCTGCAAATGTCAGGCAGTTTCTATTTATACATTTTGTGTTCATTTATGTACTAGACATTGGATGGAGTTAGATGGTTAATGAGGAAAGAGATTGTGGTCGTATGATTTTCATAAGGAGAAGCCAATACCAATCTACCAAAACTGCAAATACAGGTATCAATAAGATGGAAGATGCCACCAAAATATTCCCTGTGTACCCTCTGTTGTCCTTGGGATAGCTATCGTTTCCTTGCCAAGATCTTCCAAGAACACTCAATGATATTATGTTCAGTCATGTAGAACCAAATCCCCTTATCATACCAAAAGGAAGGAGGTAGGCAGGAAGCATTGATTTCTCATGAGGGACTTTACAAGGTTACTGCTTTTAAGTTACACAACGTTCCTGAGTTTTACAAAGACAGTGCAGTTCATAGGCAGTACGTCATTGTCAAGGTCACGCAGCTGGTATAGGACAAGGTCAGGACTGATTCAGATCCATTTTAATTTTCAACTCTTGCCCTTTCCAGCATAGATTCCCCACCCTCGTCTCTCTTTAGTTAGACCTTTACTAGCTGATAGCAGGCATGAGAGAGGCATATGAAATATAACTGGACACAGTGCATTCTCCTTTTGATGGGTTTCAAGCCAATGAACACATTAAGAAGATCAAAGAATCTCTACTCTTTGCAATCTCTCACTTGCAGCAAGCAAGGAGATCTTGGAGTCCCACAATGGTCCTTGGAGTGGGGTATGCTCACTGGATAAAGTGCTTGCCACACAAGCATGAGGAACCAAGATGCAGGATAGATGGTGTGTCTGTAACCCTAGCATCAGGGAGGCAGATGCATGAGAACATTGAGTGTTTGCTGGTCAGCCAATCTGGCCTGCATCAGTGTGCTACATGATTAATATCTGATGTGAGATTCTCTCTGCTATGAATATGTTTTATTGCCTTTGGCTAATAAAGAAGTTGTTTTGGCCCATGGCAGAGCAGAATAAAGCCAGGTGAGAAATCTGAACAGAGATATAGAGAAAAAGTAGGCAGAGTCAAAGAGACGCCATGTAGCTGTCAAAGGAGACAGACACCAGAACTTTACCCAGTAAGCCACAGCCTTGTGGTGATACACAGAATAATAGAAATGGTCTAATTTAAGATGTAAGAGTTAGTTAATAAAAATCCTAAGCTAATAGGCCAAGCAGTGTTTTAATTAATATAGTTTTTGTGTGATTATTTTGGGTTTGGGCAGCCAAGAAATGAATGGGCATTCTCTGTCTACAAGTAACTTAAAATATAGAATAAAAATCAATGCAAGAACAAACTCAATCTTGGCCTACAGTAGCTACACACAGATCACTCACTCACTCACACACACACACACACAAATATACACATGCAACAGTGCTCTTATAGATAAAAGGAAATATTCAGATTTTATTCAGGGATTCTATATATGTACTGGACACATTTCAAAGTATGGTTAGTTTACGATGTACATTTCTGAGCATGCTCCATTTAAGATCATAGACCACATGTTTAAAAAATAAGGATGGCAGACATGAATACTTTGGGGCTTGCTCAGTTTAGCATTATAATGAGCCAAGTTCACTCTAGGTCCTAGAAGAACAAATCAGAGTCAATCTGTGACTTTTACTGGCTCTTACTGCAAAGAGTTGAAGGTGAAATCAGAAAGTAAGAACATCTTTAAATGCTAGCTGTCTTTTAAAGGGAGAGTGATGTTTTCATAAATGTCGGCACTTATCTCTAATGGTACCTGCTTCATACAGTGGCTAGAGGGAGAACTTTTGAAATGGCTTAAGCCAACTCTTCCTGAGCATGTGTGTATGAAAGGCACTCTCTCAGCACAACAACAACAACAACAACGATAATAATAATAATAATAATAATAAACTGTTTTAAGATCAGATGCAGGACACTCTTTTAAAGGAATGTTGGAGCCTGTGGCTATAATTCAGTTGGTAGAATGCTTGCCCAAAATGCAAAAGGCCCTGAGTTCAGTTCTCAGTACTTCATGAAACTGTATGTGGTTGTGCATGTCCATAATCCCAACTCTGACGTGAAGGGAGTAGAGGCAGGAAGATCCTAAATTCAAGGTCATTCTTGGTTCCATAGCAAGTTCAAGACCAGCATGAGCAACATGAGACCTTGTCTGAAAACAATGAAAATTAAATTTTTATAAACGGTTTAGGTTTTGATATCCAAATATTATCTTTATATTTGGAGTATACCTAAGTTGTTAGAGAGAAACTTCAAATGTAAATACATATCCTGAAGTAACTTCAGAAACCAGTAAAGTAAAAAGGGACCATTGCTGGGGTGGGAGAATGGGAGAGGGAAAGAGAGGGCATAACAGGGTACAAGTGATCTGATGGGGTCATGGGAATAGCATGAGCCTCCAGTTAGGGAGGTGAGAAGGAGAATAAGGAGGGAGGAGGGTAAAATAACAGCAAGGATGCCTGAAAGCTTCACCAGGAGTCATATTATTAATTATGTACTTAAAACAACCCTATAATACATGTAAGTCTGTGCATAAATAAACACATAGAGTTTAAATGGAATTTTCTCATCTGGGTTGATAACATTTTCTCCAAGAGTCAAAGATCACCTAACAAAACCCCAAACACCAGGCGTAAGATGCCCTCTTTTGAGCTGTCAGCTGGGGTTCCAAGAGGCTCCCCAGACATGCAGCCTATTGCTGTTGCCCTTGATTGGCACCCGAAGGTGGAAGGTAAGTTCCTATTGCTGAAGAAACCATGCATTTCAGACACAGAGAATCGGTCATTTTAAAAATATATATATTCAAAATTATTTAGAATATTTTAGAATAACTAACATTATTTAGAATAAAATTTATTTTTTTTATTTTTATGATTATAATATAGTTACATTTCCCTGCTTCTTCTTCACCCCTCTAAGCCCCAGAGGACAACAAGCTGTATCTAACTGAAAGCCTCCATCATGAGGGCTAGCTTTCTTAGTCTTAGAAGGTGCCATGCAAGCTTCTAAAGGAGGGAAGCAACCAAGACTCCTACGCAGCTATGATGCCTATGAACCACCACAACAACCAGAATGGCATGATAATCCTCGGGGCACATTAGTGGCAATTGTACCTTGGAAATAACCAACAGTTCCCTAGTTGAACTTAAGACCAGTCTTGTTAGAGGAAAACTCATGTCTGGTACTGGAAACCTAGCTAGCTACCGAGGGCAAGTGAAATCATGGCTCTTAGGGAGAGAACCTACAATCACTACTTTATTAGACCAGTATAATGCCTTCCCTGGGCTATCTAGGAGGAGTCCCAGTGAAGGCCCAGTATCAAGGGTATAACAGAAGCCAGAGGCCTCGAATGAGTTCAATAACTCACTGCACTGAACACTTACAAGTAAAGATAAATGATCTAAAGGATAAACTGTGTGACTCACTGAGCCACACTCCAGCCTCCATGCCAAGGTTTTTTATTTGTTTGTTTGTTTTGGACTTTGACTTTTTTGGTTTTACTTTTAAATTTTGTTTTGTGGAGAGGCTGCAAGGGCAGAGGGCAGAAGTGAGGGAACGGGGAGATGCGTGGGATTTGCATGCCTGATATGAAATCCACAAAGAATCAACAGAAAGGTAACAAAAAAGAAACTGACAATAGCTGAAACGTAGTAATAACCCAAATCGCCACTGATAGATGCATAAATACAGATAATATGATATGCATGCAACAGGATTCTACTGAGTCCTGTGATGTGCAGCAGCTGGGGTTTATCTGGAGCAAATAATGCTAAATAAAATAAGACAGCACAGGAAGACTTCACTGTTACACTATTATAGTATTTAAAATTGCCAAATGCACTAAATCAGAAACTGAAATAAGGCTTGCAAGGGGCTGAGTAGAGGAATAAGTTGGAAGATAATAATCAATACACATAAAGTTTTCTTATTTCTCTCACTCTCCATACATATACATATCCAGGTACATGTGTACATGCATGCGCACACACATGCACACACATACATACACACACATGCACAGACTGCATTTTGTGTACTCCATTTCTATTACCCCATGTTTTAATTGCTGCTAAATCAATCTGAGCTGGTGAGAGTTTAACCAATCACTATTATCATTTCCTTGTCTTCAATATCACAGTTGTGCGCTTATTCTGCAGTAGCCTCTTCCTGGAATTTAAGTGTGGTTCTAATAAGAAATTTACCTACAGCAAGTGGAGTATGTTAGTGCTGAGTCTGGGAAGGTGTGGGTTGAAAGAAAACAAATCTAAGAAGTGTGTCTCGTAGGACTCAAAATGTTCATTGTGTAGTGGTATGAGATGCTTTCAAAGAATGGTTTTTTAAAAAAGATTAGACAACAGTAAAGAGTTGGTGGCCATCCCCTGCCATTATGGGGACAATTTGATATGTCCCACTCCTGGCTAGGATCAAGCAGAAAGCCGGATCGCTGCCATGAGGAACCTAGGGAGGAGGTGTCCTAAGACTTAAGGAGGCATTGTGAAGACACTGGAAGGATGGTTGTCTTCATCAGCTGCCAGGAACACAGCCCATGAAGGCCCACTGTGAGACCGACTCATACAGCTCTGAATAGTTAGCATATGCAAAATGTTCAGGTAGAAGACATTCCTGCATTAAGCATGGAGAATGTGTGTATGGCTACATATCTAGCATTTGGGAAACTTGGCATAATATCAGGCAACATTAATATTATTAATTTTTAGGGCTAACCTAAACAGATTTGATTCTATGGCGCAACCAGAATTATCAAAAATGAAATCACAAAAACATGCAAATAGAAGGTGTAAATACATAGCTCTATTATGAAATAGCGAGTGCCTTGGCTAACAGAATTACGAATATGGTTTTCTTCCTTCTAAATATTTTCCATATTTTCTTAAATGATAAAGTAGCTTTCTTTTCATTGAGGAAAACATGTGGAATTTCTAAGCAGGAATATGGGCTAGCTACTCAGAAACTAGTGGAGGAGGATTACAAGTTCCAAGGCTGACCATTGTTCAGAGTGAGTTCAAGGCTAGCCAACTTAGCAAGATGGTGTCTCAAAACACAAAGTAGAAAGTGGGTGAGGGCCATAGCTCCGTGGGAGGCTGTATATATGTCCTAGACCCTAGTACACCTATGGTACGGAAAGGACTTCTTCCACTCTTTCTTGGGAAAGCACGCTCGCTTCCTCTCATGTGTTGCCTTAGCTACTGTTCCTGGCATAAAGCCCCACCACTTAGGCCAACACACTAGGCTGAGCAGATGTGAAGGGTGATGGAACCTCAAGGCAAGACTTGGATTGGAGGGAGGATCAGTCACTGAAAACACAGTTACAAACTCCAGAAGCACCAACGATACTGTTGCTCCAACGGCGTCTCCTGTGAGCATCATTGTAAGCGCTGTAATACACAGAACCAATGACTGTTGCTCTAACGCCATCTCCTGCATCATTGTAAGCGCTGTAATACACAGAACCAATGACTGTTGCCCTAATGCCATCTCCTGCATCACTGTAAGTGTTGTAATACACGAAGTACAGCACCATCTCCTATAGCGAGACAGTCCGAACACAGTAACCAACAAATGCATCTGAGCCAAGTTATAATATAAATATGCCAAATTCGTGGTATTTCAGAGACACTATGATGATTTGTGGGAAAATAGACAAGTATGCTGATATTTAAATTGTTGTAGGACACTAATATTTTGGATAACTATATTAAAACACTAGAATGACTAAATGTAATTTTAGGTTGCTTTAAAAATCTCTTCATCTCCGTTATTCGCCAAAATAAGTGATCTCAGTTCCGATAAGCAGTTGGACACTGGGGGTTTAAGAGGGACATAGTAGTAAACACCTGTAAAATATCAGCACTCGGGAGGCTGAGGCAGGAGTTCAAGGCCAGCCTGGGAAATGTGGTGAGGTCTGATGATAAAACAGAACGAAGGTATGAGGCAGGCTGCCCAAGAGCAAAGCTAAGTGTGTAAGTCTATGACCATATGTCAACTGATCAATTCTCTAAGTCATGCTTCCTGGCGTTTTGAAACAGCACACCAAGAGGTTTTCAATGATGCGGTGAGATGATTAACACAAAGCAGTCCCATAAAGTCTGATGCACACGGGGTCTTATTAAATGGCAAGGACCGTTGGTCACCATCTTAAAGGCTAACAAAGCATCTTAAACTTTTAAAATCACCCCGTAACCTGTGAGAGTCACAGCTGTCTACACTGAAGGGATACCCAGTAAAGCACACTGCTAGGAAGCCATGTGTACCCACAGGAGGCCAACATGTGTTGTGGCAGGAAGTTATCACTTTGAATTTTAAGACGCTAACATATTTAAGAATCTCCCGTGATTCCATTATGGGATGAGAAGCTTGAGCATTTAAGGGTATTAAGCAGAGAATATGAATTTTTCCAATTCTGCATCTTTTGGAATCCAAGCTGCCACTTGTCTGTGCTGGAATGAAGATTCCTTTTGGCATTGGTGAGACTGTCTTCCTTCCAGATTCTTCAGGATTTAACATGCCAGCTACTAATGGGCTCAGCTCTCCATGCAAAACCCTAGAAGTAGCATATGGTGGGGCTGCATATCCTTTCCAAAAGGCCCAGCTACTCTCCCTCTCTAGGCCTAATCCTTTTATAGAACAAGGCCCAGATACTTTTTTTTTTGTATTTCCAATGATTTTAATCTCGATGGTGTTGGAATACCAATATTGAGAGTTCAACACAAAAACTGGTCATGTAATGGGAAAACTCCCAGATCTGGCACAAACAAATGCTTTGGCAGCACTTCCTCAAACAAGATTAGGTTCAATTCCCATAGAGTTAATACTCCCAGTGAATGTGGCCTCTCAACAGCACTCTACAAGCAATAAAAGGAAACCAGCCAACAGAAAGCTTCCAGCAATAACACGAGAAAAGTTTGTTTCCTAACACTTCAAACTTACAGAAGAAAACGTTATGCTATTAGTTGTAATAAAACATGTATGTTTAAGACCACTAGGATTGTTAAAAGGGGAAAACGTCACAATGAAAGATGACGTACGCAACATAACCAGACAAGTTGGAGAATAAATAAATGAAATAGTTACTGGGATTACACTCAATAGAGAGATTAAATGGCATATAAGACTCAACTGGAGAGCATTTCTGAACTGGAAGGAAGCTATACCTGAAAAGATGCTAAAGAACAGCCTGTGCTCCATTTTAGAAAGACATGGAAAGCTGAATAAAAGGTGTAATGTATTTCTGAAATGAGTCATAGGAAACCAGAGTAGATGAGATAAGCAGAACATGGTAATATCTGTGCTTTCAAAGGAAATAGTTTGAAACCTTACAGATTGAAAAAAGAATGAATACTCATTCTTTTGATGGAGCACACTAAGTTCCAAGCAGGGATAATTAAAAGAAATGAAATCTAACTAGATCTATAGTAGTAGAAAGAGATACTGGATTGCATAGCGCTGAGCTAAAGATAAGTTATCGAACCTTGACTGGAAAAGTTTCCTCATTATAATGGGTGGCCGTGAACGCAGAGGCTCATAACTGCCCAATGTACCAAGAAAAAGTGATGACTGAGTTCTTAGCCCTAAATGGACATTTCTGTTCACTTCCCTCAAGGCTCCCGGAACATCATGGAAGACAAGGTGGGGCGGAACAAACGTAAGAGCAAGAGGTTGGGCAACACGATGAAATGATGCCCTCTGCACCCCCAAATCCACCACAGTGAGGATTACCTGCGCAAGACCAAGCCAAGAAGATGAGGCAACGTTCTAGCCTCCCAGAGTAATCCTACTCAGTGATGCAGAGAACAGAATGGGGGAGACAGATGCCTTGAGGCCGCGTCTGGGAGGCGTGGTAAGAGGGAACAGAGGTGGATATCATCAAGAAACATTGCATACATGTATGTAATTGTCAAATAAAATAGTTTTAAAAGATAAAATGTTTGAAAAAAACAAGGAGAAAAGATATTTCCTAAAAGAGTCTTTAATATATGAATTAAATTAAATTAAAAAGGAATGATAGCAGATTTCTCATCAGTGACAACAGACTAGAAAAAAATGAAATACTGAGATGCAGATAATAAAAAATACTATCTTCTTTAATCACATCAAAATTTCACACTGAAATTCTGTATCCAGTTAAATCTTCTAATAAATAAAGTGAGATAAAGATATTTTCAGTTGTAGTTTATAAAGCTTTCTATCAAAAGATCCTTACTGACAGAGATCAAAATAGTGGAATGAAACTGAGAGGTTAGTCAAGGTGTGCAGAAAACATTAACAACCAAAAGAACGTGGGAAAGTAATACTGGCACCCGGGTGGGTTTATCTGAAGTGTTCATAAGAAAGACACTTGGGGCTGGGGAGATGGTTCAGCAGTTAAGAGCACTTGTTGCTCTTGCAGAAAACCCAGTATCCGTTCCCAGCAATCACATCAGAGGCTCTCAATTCCCTGTAACTCCAGTTTCAAGAGATCTGATGCCCTCTACTGACACCAGAGTTTTCCGTGAAATCCTAACATTCTATGATTTGCTGCTTTACTGGTCACCTTCCCGCAAGGAAGTAAAGTAAGTATTTCTGTAGTCATCCCAATGCCACACAAGCAATATGCCCCCTTTAGGGCAAACGCTTGGCTGCTCTTCAGCTGCACGCACAGGTGGGCCTTTCAAAGAACGTTTACAGCTTGGTCAAACATTCCTTGAATTTTCGAAATTGATGCGCACAACTTACATCAATGGCGTGGCTTCTAATGAGTCCCTGAGTTTGCCGCTGTGTCACAAAGGACATTCTGCCCTACTGTCGTTTCACGTGTGCTATCAGTCAGTCCTGCAGTGTCTCCTGGGGGCACTCCAGAGCCGGAGACACCTCCTGTCACAGCTAGGAAGGCTTCAAAAGGAAGGAAGACGCCAAAGCCACATCAGTAATCCTAGAGAAGAGAAAGGAACGTGGAATCTGTCTCTCTACTTCAGCTGGACTAATCTCTTCTCAAGTAAACTGTGCGCTGAAAATTAATGACGTCATGGGTGAGTTCTTTACTCCGAAGGTTCCTATAATGTCTAACTTTCTACATCTTGCGGTGCTGTTTTTCTGGTTCTCATTTGCTTTACTAAATCTTTTAATTATTGCTGTCAAAACCCTTTACAGTCTAAGAATGGATAGCACCACAAACACTCCCTTCCATCTTTTTATTTAAAGGAAGGTTTCATAGAGTTCAGACTGGGTACTGTCTGCCGTTATTGGCCTCTACTCTGAAGATCCAAACAGAGGACCGTTGTCTCAATTTATATTCGCATCCCGGCACTTACAATTTCTTCTTTCTCCTTTTTTGACAAGACAGTTCCCTTCATTCTTAAAGGTGAGAGTGCTCCCTGCAGAAGCCACCTCTAAACACACCTTCTCTCTTTGTGTTTTGACTATCAAGGAAGTCTTGAAACAAGAATGCAAATCTTCCAAAAATCTTACTCCAAAACTGGATTTCCAATTTTATAAAAAGTTTTAGAATAATGCCATTGGCAGTTCTACAAAAGAAAAAAGTTTAGTGATATTTTAATGGGATTGTGTTGAATCTATAAATCAGTTTAGAATAAAATTATACCAAGAGTTTTTCTAGTTATGGTTATAATTTTTGCTTTTATTTTAGTTCTTTAATACCTCCAGTCATATTTTAAAACATTTTGGTATGGAATTTTTCTAAATTTACTAAAAATTTATTTCTAATAATTTACTTTTTAATCATGTATAAATAAACTACTCTTTCATATTCCAATTTTCTTCTTGAAGCATAACATAAAATGATAATTTTAAATATTGAGCATGTATTAATAATACCTTTTTAAATTTATATATAATTGTTTTTAAAAAACATTTGCCATTTCTACTGAGAGTTTGAAGGTTCCTTAGGACTTCCTAAAGCTATGGTCATGTCCAGAGATCTTTACAGAAAAATCACATCTAGTCAAACTACAGAGCAAGGGGTCCCTAGCTCCAATAGATAGATCTACAATATAATTCCTACACCTAAGGCTCAGAGAACAATATGGAAGAGGGGACAACAAGTGTATTTTCTAGAACCTTCAGAATAATGCAAGATGGAAGGGACGATGATAGGCATCTAGGGAAAGCATCCAGTTTTCATCCCTAGCAAGATGCTAGTCAGCAGGGTTGAATTTTTATCACTAGCAAGATGTTGGCTTCGGGTTCATCGTATGTAATGCTCTTCACCAAATGGTGTTTTCAACCCTTTCTATGTATGGTCTGTCAGATGCCATACATTGCTAAGGGTTTTCTTTTTCTACAATGCCCTTATCCAAGTCTGGCATCAGTATTGCTTAGTCTTTATTAAGTTAACTGGAAGGGGATAAATATTCTAGTCATATAGCCTTCAGATTTTATGAAATTTTATTGCTTTCTCCTTAAGCTTTTCTAGAGAATGTTCCAAAGAAGCATCTACCTTGATTTTCCTTTGTATGTTTTTGACCAAAAATTTTATTTCTTTAATAATTATGGAGTGCTTCTTGCTTCCTATTAGTCTTTATTGTGTGTGTTTACATTCTCATGTTTACGTGTGATCTCAGTTACTATCCACCTTATTTCTCGTTAATGAACTGTGTTTGTTGGCAGGTTTATGTCCATGCATAATCCATTCTGGTTATTTGAGATAGGGTCTCTCACTGGGTCCTAGGTTCACCAATTTGCCTAGACCAGCTGGCCAGTGAGCTCGAGGGTTTGCCCATTTCTCTTGTGGTGGAATTATAAGCCCCTGTGGTTGTATGTGGCTTTTTTTTTCCTGGAGATCAAACCCAGGTCCTCATGCTTGTAGGAGTTTGCTGACAGAGCTACCTCCCTGTGCTTTTATTAATTCTTAAGGCACTTTTGGAAATATCAGCCTTTCAGGGAATTTGTCAATTTCATATGAGTTTGATGTGTAAAAAGGGCCCCGTCTCTTCAGGCTAGCCTCCTAGTGGACTAGGTAATGATATACTTAATCTTTACCCTTCATAATTAGTATTTTGTATTTCCTGTATTTTTCAACAAGATTTTACTAATTTTATTAGTTCTTACAGAGAACTAGCTTGCATCTCCTTTATTATTCCTCTATTGCTTACTTTCTCTTTGTTTATTTTCAGTTTTCTTTCCTGACTTTCTCTGCGTTTGAATAGCATATCTTCTTGAAATTCTCTAAATAAAACCCCCCTGACTTTAAAGCTGGGAAGCTTCCAAGCCTCCCACGTTCCTTTTAAGTGTGACTCTATCTGTATCTCCAAGTTGCAAATATTTTATTTCCATTTCATATAATTCAAAATGATTTCTGATTTTTTTTAGCATTTAGCCAACAGAATTTTACAGGTCTGTTGTCAGCTGTGTCTGGTGGCAAATGTTTGTAATCCCAGGACTTGGGAGGTGGAGGCAAGGGTGATCCGTAGTTCAAGTTCAACTACATAAGAACTTTGGGACCAGCACGAGCTACAGGAGACTCTGTCTCCAAATAAAGGTGTTAATTTTTTAACATTAGAATTTTTCAGATATCTTATGACTGAATTATAAAATCTTTTCCTTAAAATCATAAATTTGTAGTATCTTGATTTTATTGGGATATTTAATGGCCAACATATGATTTATTTGGGTGTCTGATCCATATGTGCTTGAAATAAAAAAGCATATTCTCCCCATGATGGTAATAGTTCAAAATGAGATCTGTTTGTTACAGCTGGCAGTCTCCTTCAAACCTTCTCCATCTCTTCTGTGAATTCCATTCATTACTGAGAGCAATTCTGGGGATCTCTAGCTACATGTAGAAGTGCCATTGGTCCTTTACAATCTTCCTAACAATCCAAGTCTCATTCATGTTGGAATTTATATCCGGTTTGTCTTCCACGATAAAGTAACCTTATTTCCACTGCCTCTTTATTCTTGCAAATTCTCCTTGTTCTATATCCGATCTACTTACTGTTTGCATCATATATCTTTTTTCAATTCATTTACTTTCAACTACTTTTGAACTAAAATCCATCCCTTTTCTTTTAAAGATATTATATTTTAACAATGCAATCACTTGTATATGGCATATGGGGCAGTGTGTTAGTTAGTGTTCTTGGAAGCCAGAAGAGGAAATTGGATGCCCTGGGGTTGGAGCTGCTGGAAGTTTTGAAAAGCCAGATCATGTGTTCTGGGAAGCAAACTTGGATCCTCTGGAAGAATGACATACACTCTTAACTGCTGAGCAATTATATCTCCACAAAGAAACCACATTTAGGAGTTTACTAAATCCAGCATGTAGTTAGACTCACCCTTTTAAAAAAATCCAGTTTGATAACATGCTTTTTAATTGGAATGTACCGTAAGTTCTTTTATACTTATGATAATTATGAACATATTTTGCCTGTAAGTCTAATTGCTATTTATTTCTCATACTCTCTTCTTTTTCTTATCCAATATATTTGTTTCTCTTTTCCTGTATCTTTTGGGGTAATGCAGTAATGCAGTCTTTTGGTTTTGTGTGTGTGTGTGTGTGTGTGTGTTTTATCATAATGCTTATTATGTTGCCTCTTTTAGCTGCCTCCTTTCTGACATTGTATTTATTTCTTTAGGTTTTGCATTAGTTTTTAACATATCACAACCTATATGGAACTATTTTATTACAATATCATATAAAACAGAAGAAAACTGCAACAAGGTAATTCTCTGTGTCTCCCAAACAATGTGCTACTGTTGCATTATTTACTCGCTCACGTTATAATACCCCTATGAAAGGAGACTGTAATTTTTGTTTTAACTGCTGTCTTAGTTTGGTTTTCTGTTGCTGTGATAAAACACCATGGCTGAACGCAATAATTGTTTCAGCTTATAGCTCTCAGGTCATACTTCACCACTGAGGGAAGGTGGGATAGGGACTTAAGACAGGAACCTGAGGCAGGATCTAAATGGGAAGCCATAGAGGCTCCTTACTGTGTTGCTCTCCCTAGCTCATTCTTAGCCTGCTTTCTTACACAAGCCAGGACCACCCTCCTAGTGAAGGCACTTTCCACAGTGAGCTGGGCCTTCACACATCAGTCATTAATCAAGACTTGCTTGAGGCCAATCTTATGGAGGCGTTTTTTCCCCATTAAGATTCCTTCCTTGATGTAGGAGGGTCATCTGTCTATGTGTTACTTTCATTGGTTAATAAAGAAACTGCCTTGGCCTT
>LOEQ01005306.1:161666-181901 GCA_001685075.1 Bramus lutescens
GTGTGTGTATTTGTGTGTATGTGTGAATGTGTATGTATTTGTATGAGGTATGTGTGTGTTTGTGTATGTATGAGGTGTGTGTGTATGTGTGTTTGTGTGTATGTGTGTGTGCATGTGTGTATGAGGTTTGTGTGTGGTTAGAAGGTATGTGTATGTATGTGTGTGTATTTGTGTATATGTGTGTATGAGGCATGTGTGTATATGAGTTGTGTGTGTATGTGTGTATGAGGTATGTGTATGTGTGTGTGTGTGTGTGTGTGTGTAAAACAGTAATAAAGAAATAGAGGCCATGAATTAGAGAAGAAATGGGGGAATGACATGGGAAGTATTGGAGATGGGGGGTGTTGTAACTATATTTTAAGTAAATAAGATAAAGTGGAGAGAATTTGAGGATTAAACTCTGGCCCCCACATACACATGCACACCCAAATGTATACATCATATGTACTTGTACATATCACACACACACACAACACATATACTTCACAAAGAGATTTTTTAACAAATATTCAGGAAGGATTTTGACAGCATTTTCATTACATTACTGACATCTCCCCATTCTCTTTCTGTCCCTCTCAAGTACTCCTTTCCTTCCGCTACCCTCTCACGCTAGCCATTGAAAAACCAAGTTAGACTTAGTGTAGTCGTGAAAGATTGAGCGGGTTACCCCCAAATGCTGCACAACCCCCAGAACTCTAAGCCAACTGATGACACCGCATTACATTCTTTACCCTGAGTTTAAGAGAAATCTTTCTAGGAAGGAAAAAAAAAACAAAAAACAAAACAAAAAAACCCCATATGCACTTATTAAGCTCAAAGAAAGTAAACTGAAAAAAATTCAAAAAGATAAAGATTAATTTTGAGCTCTACCTTGATAGAGCACACCCCTTCAGATTTTGATAGTTACAAATGGAATCGATATTCTTGTGATGCTATGTATTTTTCTAGGACATACAGTATAAGATAGAAACATGAGTGCAAACAAGTCAGGCTAGTCGTTCAGCCACATCCTATTGATCTTTATGTGACTAGAATTTAATGTAAAATTTAACCATGATAAATGTTATTTCCTCCAAATACTGTGATCGGTACGATTGATAGATTTGTGGCTTCCCATTGATCCTATCTCTCTGTTCTCCCTAATACAGGAAGGGTATGAGTCCTTTGCCACCTGGTTCCAACCTGCATCTGCAGCCTTGCTTAAACTGTTTGATTTCAGATTCACAACGCTCACCCAGAATTCCAGAGTCCACCCCAGTTCCTCCAGGCAGGAGGCATTCTGGAATTGGCATTCATACACTCCTTGCTGAAGCAATCTATAATTAGACACAGCAACCTGAGAGCAAAGCCTCACATGCTAACATCTCCCAGCCAGCTTCATCCTGAAATAACTAATGTACACTAACCTACATATACTTCAAATGTACACTCTAATGAATTTTGAGCTATATATACTTAAAAATATAAACTATACTACAAAGCCAGTTCCAGAACAGCCAAAGATACACAGAGAAACCCTGTCTTGAAAAACAAATATAAATATATAAACCATATCACTACAATCAAGAAAACGAATAAATCTAGTAGTTTCTCCATGCCCTTTGTCCATCCCTCCCCTTGTCTCCATGTTGGCTAATAGCTCCAATCTCCATCATCAATACAGATTAATTTGCATTCCTAGAATTTTATGTAATATAGAAAAATGTTCCTGTATTTTCTTTTATTTTTAAATAGCAGAAATATGGAGGATTCCTTTACACATGTCTTTTTACATATTTGACGCATGTAAATATATATGCATTCTTGCTAGAATTTCCTGGTGACACAGGTTTTACCTGATCAACATTAGACGATACAGTAGAACAGATTCCCCAAATGGTCCATTCATACAACCATCCTATAACTGCATGGCAGGGGGAGGATGTGGCTCAGTTGGTAGAGTGCTTGCCTAGCAGGCACAAGTCCTGGACTTAATTCCTAGCATTCCATATGGGGTGGCACATGCCTGTGATCCCAGCATCCGGGAGGATCACAAGTTCAAAGTCAACCTTGACCCTTTAAAGCCAGGCTGATGGGATACATAAGACACTGTCTCAAAGCAGCAAGGACAAGAGACACAAAGACAAAAACAAAGTGAACACTTGATGATGGTCCAAGTCGTCTCATGCTGTTATCAGCTCTGGGTATCATTTCTTCTTTGATCTTAGCCCTTCTGGGGAGCACACAGTGGTATCACACTGCAGTTTTGATATATAGGTCCCTGGTAGTTAGTGGAATGTTTGGTCACCTGGAGATGAATTCTTGATGAGATTCTTTCATCTTTTGCTTGTGTTTCTTCGCGGTTTGTCTTTATTTTTCACCTGAATGGGTTTTTAATAGATTGAAATTTTGATTATTTTTATTCGCATATTTTTATTGATCATTTGGAATTTCACACAATGCACCCAGGTTACAATCACTTTCCAATCCTCTCAGGTTCCCCATCTACCCTTGTGACCTCCCCAAAACAAAAGAAGAAAAGAAAGAAAGAAAGAAAGAAAGAAAGAAAGAAAGAAAGAAAGATTAAGAAAATACCAAATCCAATTTGTGTTGCCCATATACTCACTGGAGCATGGTCAGACTCCCAGTGGCCAGCCCCTTAAAGAAAATTGAGTCCTTCTCTACCCCCAGCCCACAAAAACCAGAAGCCGTCAATCCTGACTATGCTTCAGCATCACCTCCCCATTGCAAGCAGCCTCTTCATCCTCCCAATGTGGATTTGCATAAAGAGAAATCCACAATTTCTTATAGTACCATTTGTCAAGACTTTTCCTTCATAGCTAGCACTGTTTGAACGGTGTTCGAGAAACCCCTTTGCAGTTTATTAGGGCGTTTTATTCCATTTAAGTCTTTATTGCTTACTATTGGTGTTCCGCTCTGTAATTCATCTGGTATTGATTGGCTTTGTTTCTATTATTTGTTATTTCTGTGTGCCTTGTTATTTAAAATCATTGTTTTTTATTTTCCTCTTGGTGTCAGCCACCGCACTGATCTGACACAGCCTATCTTTATCCCACTTGTTGTTAGTTTGTTGAATGTGTTTGTTTACACGAATTTCTGAATTAAAACATTGCGCTGAGGTATTGTTTCTCTTGATTGCTGAGCCACTTATATTTGAGATCTGATGGTCGCCCCTCCCTTGTCTCACCCAAGTCTCTACCTTCACTTGATACTCAAACGGGAGCATGGAGGTTGGGTCATTTGATAACGAAGCTATAGTGCCCTTGTATCTCAGACACACTCAAGTGGGGATCATCTTGTCTTCCGTTGATTCTGTAAATCTACTCCTGTAACTAAACCTGTGCCCCGCCAGGGTAAGGATCTGCCTGGAGAGGGTTCTATACCCTTTACACACCCCTCCAGTACTAACCTGGGAAAGTCCACCTGAGTGGTCCTTAAGTCACTCTCTGGCCAACAGAGGGCTATGTTAACTCTTCAGTGAGCTGTGCTTCAAAAACACCCTTGCCCCGTACTAAATCCCCAGTGTGTCCTCGCTGCCCGTTAAAATAGCAGCATCCCATGGCACTGACAATTACGCCAGTGACACAAGTAATGACAGGGCAGACACGTCCAGAGAGGGCTCTTCCCTCTTTCCGCTGTCCCCTCTCAAATCAGAAGCACACAGCTGAAAAAAAAAATCAAGCTGATCACAGCCCCTGCCTTCCGCAGCTGAGGAATTTAATTTCTGCCTGAGGCTGAATCCCAGCAAGCTTAGCAGGGGTGTAAGTTCAGAGGGGCTGCCTTCCAGCTCCAGTCACGTGCTCGGAGAAAAGACAGAATGACACAGGGCAATCCCCCACCGCTTCTTGAAATCTGCTCTTTCCGGTTCTCTGCCTCAGCTCGCAGCCAGATTCCTCTGTTCCTCCTCCTCGATTTAGATGGTTTACTTGGGGCCATTCCGACAAACAGTCTCGTTTTGTCGGCGACATCTGGCCCCTCGCTGGGCAATGACAAGGCTTGGGTAAGCTGTGGCTTTTCTCTTGCAGCGATTTCATTCCGTTGCTGTCAGTATACCCTTATTAAATACAGTTCAGCCGCAGCACACCAGGTTACAGCCGGTACACAAAAGCAACCGATAGCCCCCAAATCAGCAACTGCTTCTACACGATCTACAGCCCTTCCTCTCAAGCCCTCAGCTCCATTCCTCTGATTCGGATGTGTGCCCATTCAGTTTCAAAATTCAGACAGACTGTTTGCTTTCCTGTAAAGATCGAATTCTGCCCCCGGCGCTGCCACTGTTCCCTTGAGTGCTTCTTTGAAAGTCCCTTCACCACCTTTACGCAAGCAGCTTTCCACAGAGGTCTCATTAGGATGCCTGTGACCGGGCCTGGTCCCCAGAAATCCAGTGCAATTGCTCCGCTGGCTGAGTGATTAAAGTGAGCAGCCAGAGTTAAAGACACAAACACCTGTGGTTTCCCAATGGCCGGCGAGGTTGGAGCACCAAGTTTACGTTTAGAGACCAAGAGAAGTGCATGCCCCCCCCCAGGCGTCTGAATTAGTGCACTCCTTTAGCGACTGAGGGTTTCCATTTTAAGGAATCCAAAATTGGGAAAGGTCTTTGAGAACCACTGACTAAAAGAAAGAGGGAACAATCAAGCCAGCCAAAATTCCAGCATGGATGGGAAGGGGAGGGAACTCATGTAGTCCCACCTAGCTGAGGCACTGTTGGCAATTGATGGCTGCTGAGGAAATGAACATCATTTGTCTTCAAGGATGCAGGTCCAAGAGGTTACCCATGCTCCGGCCCATGGTCCTTCATCCATGAACATACCAGCACCACTAAGTGAGTTTAGAAGGAGAACACATGAAGTTGGAAGGGAAAGGGTAGCCTGTGAAATAGAAGAGGGAGAAGGGGTGGGTTTCACCAAATCATATTATACACATATGTTACTTTTTCAATAAAAGTTCAGAAATTATTTTTAAAGGAAGAGGGTTGCCACTTTCCCCTCAGATCTAGCTCAGGGCTAAAGTTCTACAACATATTGTTATTGCCACTCAGAATTAATATATGATCCCTAAGCTTTGTCCTTGATTAGCCTAAGGAAAGATGAACTTTTTTTATATCCAGATCAAGGATACTGTATCTGTATTTTCCTATGCTGACCATCCTCCTCTCTGCACATGTGAGCCCAGGCCCTTCTCCTGCTCCTGCCTCCTTTTCTGCTCTCAATACCAACATCAATACCACCTGCAAGAGGATTTATGTGCTCTGAACATCACGGGGGGCGCCTCTGTCTCCTTTGTTATAGACAAACATTGCTAATCTAACTTTTGGATGCCCACCCTGACGGCACAAATCCAACCTCTTTCATTTCCAATCTCCTCTCTGCCTGTGCTTAAGTCATTTGGATTCCTGTCTTAACTGATCTAGTCATCCTGTTGCTGTCCCTATGTGAGCAGTATGCCAAGTGCTCAAGCGGGTAGCCGGCCCAGATTTGACCTTGCACTCCAGATATCTGATATCGAACACTGGTCCCTGCTATTTTCTTTCATGTACATCATTGTTGGCCCTTGGATTGACCCATTGACTGGTCACTTTGGTTTCTTCCCTGCCACCTGACTCGCTACTCATACTTGTCCCAGGTCTCCATGTCTCTCAATTTATATATTGCTGGGCTTACATAGCACTGTGATCAATTATAAAACAGAATCAGGGAGAGAGAAGAAGCATGGGAAGTATTAGGACTCTAATTTAACACAAAGAACGGAATTTATAGGTATGCACACATAAGCAAGGCTCCAAAAGAGGACAAAGAAGGGAAATTTAGACTACAAGATAAAGGGTTCTGGATGAAGGTCTTTACTACCAATAACTGTCTGTTGGTTTTCATTTGCTTTGCTTCTGTTTCCTGCAACCTATTGCCAGACAGTTGCTCCTCAATGCGGAGCCATCTACAAAAGCAAACCATGTTCGCATCTTTCAGCAGTATCATGACCAAGGAGAAATACAATCCTCCCTAGATCCAGGAAGAAAACTCTACCAGGGTCCATGACTGGCCAGGATGGGTCGGTCCTGTGCCCATCACTGAACAGTGAAGCTGTGCCAAGGGACCCACCTAGGACATTCAATGCCTATTGTCCTTGTAACCTACAACCCTTGGGAGAACCACCATCTCAGATGTTAAAAAGGAGCTCTTCAAATGAAAAAGGACTTGAGTTCAGGTCAGGGAGGGGGGAGTGGAAACTATACATGCTTTCTCAAAGAAAGACATCTGGTGTCCACATTCTTACAGACTTAATTCCTTTCAGACACAGAAGTGAGAAAATTTTAACAACAACAAAACAAAAATCCCTAAAACTTATGAGAGCCTTTGTTGCTGCAAAAGTTGAGCATAACATTACTATTCTAGTTACATAAAATTCTAGCCTGGGGACTCTGAAAGAATTATCATGCGTTTGTTTTCCATCTGTCTCTTATACCTTATATACCAAGGCTTGATACCGTTTTCCTGAGTTTCTCTACTCAAACCAAGGAGTGGAATGTATCTGTTTTAATTATGACCATCAACAGCCTACTTAATTCTCCAAATCTACCATTTATACAATGGAAACATTGAACTGAACAGCTTTGGCAGCTCTTAGCTGCTTGTAATGGACACAATGTTGCGAGCTCTGGACTCTTCGGATGGGTTCTGCATTAGAGGCATGCTGCAAGTCTTACTAATTTGGGGGTAGGGGTGGGGAGAGTGATTATCTGGTTCTCCAAACTTAACACTAAGTAAATTGCTTGACTTTTCCTTTTACGTCTATATGCAAAGGTGCCAGGAAGTGCAAGTAGACTCTGCTTGTTAACTGAGAGTCATGTGACCAGAGATTCCATCCAAAGAGAACCCTAAAGGTAGAGTGACCACCATTCCATTTTCAGTGGGAGGCAGGGTTACTGTTTCCTTCACAGTCTGGGCAGAGCAGCTACCAAATGGAACTCACAAAGTGTCTTTCCCACCACCAGGGTAAGCAGTACTCTTTACTTCCGGGTCTCTGAAAGCTGCCCTTTGATCCATGCATGTAGACCAACCATGGGGCTATTTCTCATTCAGCTGAAAGATTGTATGGCTTCATTTTTAAAATATGACTTGAAAACTGGACACCTTTAAGATGCTGGCAGTAGCATATGCTGATCCAAGCTTCAGACTAGATGGTAGGAAGGCAGTAAGTAGATCCAGCTGTTGGCAATGTCCAACCCAGCCATCTGCCAGGAAATTCAGGCTGGAAAGGAAAGGAAATGTGTGTTTGTAACTCCAGAAGTACTTGGTAGGAACACTTCATGTCATCCCTCTTGCAATTTATGTTTTCAAAGACCACACCAAACAGAGGATCTGGGAAGGAAAAGCGTATGGACATCGTCACGATAAAGTAAGTTTTTCTCTATTTGTACCTGTTTCCCATTTTAAAAAAAATATATTTCCCATTAAAAAAAATATTTTTCCCAAATAGTTTAAGGAATCATGGACAGTATTNTCTCTCTCTCTCTCTCTCTCTCTCTCCTTACTTTTTCCTCTCTTCCCTCTTCCTCCCAGCTAAAGCTAAAACTATCTCACTTTCCGAGTGGATCAACATACCTACTTTATGTCGATCTATAATCAACAACGTTACTGGTAGGTAAATTATCTTTGCATGCCTTCTAGGGCTTCTCTTTGCTAGCAAATGTCTCTGGTATCTCACACAGATCATCTCACACACTACATCATTATTGCGTCCCCTTCTGCAAGATCTTGAAGTCAACTCATGATGATGCCATGCTTGCAATGACAGACTCTGTATTAAGAAATCACGCTTCCTTTTGGACTGAGCCAATTTTCCTCACAATACATTTGTGATTCTTCCTAAAACACTAAGCCTTTCTAGAGACTTGTGTTGTGGACTTCCAGACAGACCCAGATTAGTCTCAATCTGAAGGGGAATACAGAAACCATAAGCTGAGAAAACAATATTCCTAGTACATGATCGTCACTATCTTCCAAAGTTCTTAGAACTGTCTGGATAAAAAGAAAAATCTAAATATCAGCATATTTCTTCCACTAATATACATATATACCTAAATACAATCATATACACAAATGTTCATATATTAGCTTCTATGTACCACATACTGGACAAGAAATGGGCATAAAGTTGAACATATGCCTCCATTTGAACAACAGTTTAACTGAAGAGACAAACAGACTTATACAGTACTCCTTGTGAGAATGTAATAAGTGCTTTAGAAATTTACATTCTAGGTATAACAGTGATTCCAAGTCTCAGATAAACACTGTATCGTGATTGAGAATAGAAAAAAAGAAAATTCCATTATAGATGAGGCATTGAACTAGTCAATGTTCTCTAACAGAACAGAACTGATAGAATGAACATAATATATAAAAGAGAATTTGGGTTTGGCTTACAGAAGATGATCTGGGTAGTCCAATGGCTGTCCTACTCTGGAGAAAATGAGAGTTGGGTAGTTACTCAATCCATGAAGCTGCATATCTCAGCAGTCCTAACATGGTGCTAAAGGCCTAGGCTTCCTGGAGAGCTACTGGTTTTTAGTCTACACTGTAATCCCCCAAAAGCTGGTTCTAACATTGGGGGGAGGAATGTTGCAGCAACAGGATAGATGAACTTGCCAGCAAGAGTGAAGGGAAACAAGCAAAAAGCAAAATTTCCTGCTTCTATGCCCACCCATACATAACGTGGGTCTTCCCGCTGCAAATAGCCTGACCAAGAAATTGTCTCAGCAGCTTGCGACTCCAGATGCAGTCAACCTGACAACCGAGATCAGGCATCACAGGCATCTTCTCAGGCCACAATGTGTCCTTTCTGCAAGAGAGAGCCACGGGAGGATGCTGAGAAGAGAAAAGCAGCCATGGAAAGAGAGTAGAAGCCAACTTGGAGAAAGGGCTCCACAGAGCCAAGGATAACAGATAAACCCGACTACAGCTAAATCTCTGAAGTGCCTGTAAAAGTTCAGAACAGTCCAAATAAGGAGCTCACACACATGTACTGACCTCTGTAGCTTTTCTTGAAGAGCGATAGGCCATCACCTTGGGGTACCAACCGAGCTATCATTAAAAAGCTTTTTGCTGGCTACCTGCTAACAAGCATGAAAACAAGTCTCACAGAGGGCTTCATAGAGCCGTTTGTAAGGTTGTTGGTTTGTTTTTCAATGGTCATAAAGAGATAGCTTATTGGTTAAGAGCGCTTGTTGCTCTTGCGGAGGACTTGAGTTCCATTCCCAGTGTCCACATGGTGGCTCTGGGAATTACAACTATGTGTAATTCCAACTCCAGGGGATTGATACCCTTTTCTGGACTCTGAAGGCACTGACTACAGATAGTGCACAGGCAAAAAACTTATACACCTAAACAAAAAGCAAATAAATATGTTTTTAAGGCCAATAGGCATGGGGCACTACCCATCATTGGCCTGGCACTGATACGGAGAAACCTAGTGTTAAAAATGCTTGCACTGTCTGCCCTGCTTTTGTCATATTTTTCTCTCACTGTTGACCTCAGCCTACACAAGGTAGAAGGAGAGTGGGTACCCGATGGTGTATGGAGTTAAGGAGACACTCTCAATGTCCCAGAAAGGCTTCCAGAATCCCCTCTGGTCTTATTTGCCTTTCCTGGGGAGCCCATACACTGGTCAGCCGCAGCTTTACCTGCCAGAGCTAGCAGGGAGCAACTGAAACACAATTACTCTCAATGTGACAATCTCCCAACACACTGTGAAAATGGATCTACTTTCTCCAAAGTACACAGGATTGAAGCTTTAAAAGCACTCCAGGATATGGTATGGTATCAAAACGTATCTACCTCCTGGAATCCCAGCTGGTTGCCTTGTAGATCATAAACTCTCAAAATTAGATTCTATCTTAAAGATCATCCAGACCACAAACACGTCACTGCAAAAAATTATATATATTTCAAAAATATTTTAATAGGAATATTCTTAGGATAGAGCCCAGGTTTCTGTGTTTGTAACCATTTACTATCTGGCTTTGAGATGGAACAAAGTTTGGGAACCTCTGGTCACCCTGGGAAGTTTGAATTCCACCTCAAACAGCCCTCTCAAGTCATTCATGGCCAGCATGTTTTAAGACACTTCCTGCAAAGCCTCACTTCCTGCCTCTATGGCTCACTTCCTATTTTAAAATGCTAGCATATTTTCGGTACTCAACAGAGAGGAGGTTATCAGAAAAACCTAAATCTGTCCAACAGTGCACAGCGCTTGTCTTCGTTAGGGTTTTTATTGCTATGAAGAGACACCATGTCCACGGCAGCTATTAAAAAGAAAACATTACCCGGATTGATCTCTGGATTGGAGAGTGAGGGGGAGGGGAATTGGGGGGGATGGGAGGGAAATGGGAGGAGGTGGAAATTTTTAATAAAAAAAAAAGAAAACATTTAACCAAGGACTCATTTACAGTTTCAGAGGTACAGTTCATTTTCATCATGACAGGGAGCATGACCGCATGTAGGTAGATGTGGGGCTGGAGCTGAGAGTGCTACATGCTGCAGGCAACAGACTGACAGACTGGGTAATACCCTGAGCATAGGAAACCTCAAAGGCCGCCCCCATACTTCCTCTAACCAGGCCATACCTTCTCCAACAAAGCCACACCCCCTAATAGTGCCACTCCCTATGAGGTTCTGAGGGCCAATTACATTCAAACCAGCACAGGACCCACCTATGTGCTTCTTCCCACACCACTGACTCCAAGGGAAAGGTCCATGTGCCCCTTTCCACCTACACCATCTCCCAGGAATGTGACCTTGTGGTCCCACATCCTATCTGGGACTGCTTCATTTGTGAAAATATGCTAACTCTCCGCCTTAAAGAAACAGATAAGCCAAAAGTGTTAGGAGTCCCTTTATCAAGGTGCTAGAGACAGTGCCTTAGGACTCATTGTTAACTTGTGCGTCTTAGAGAACACACTGAAGGGCTAACAGTGTTTCATTGTTTTTCTTCTCCAAGACCCTCTTGCCGTTCACAGTTCTTGTCTTCCTCTCACAGCTTCGTCTCAAGTCTGGGTGTTACCACCTGCTTCCCGTGTGGAACTCTAGCTCTCTTTACTCAAGAAAGGATTCTGGTCTCATCTTTGCCCTTTTGGCTTCTTTTGTCCAGGCTTTGCCAGCTCAGAAGAGAACAAGCTTCAAGGGAGAGGGCCCTGAGAATGGGAGAAAGGAGATGCTTATTCCTATGTCATATTTTTTTTTCTCCTCCAATATGGGCAATAGCCTGTATGCAGCAGAATCCTTGCTCCCATAGACATACACCTCAGCTCAGCAATTCTCCATTTCTTCCTAAAATAATCTAGTCTCAGGTTCTAGCATGATTGAGCTGATTACCGTAGTATCTTCTCTATGTCTGTTTGTGATGCAAAAGCTACAACTCAGGCTGAACTTATGGTGGGCTGTCGTGAATAAGTACAACATTCGTAGATATATTTTTTCCTAATATACCAATTGTTTTCCAGGCAGAAAGTTGTGGCATATCAGTTCATTCATGCAAATGTTAACTTGAAATCTCTCTCCCAGTTTTCTCTGCAATTTGTTACTTAGGAGGTCAGTTATGCCTTCATCCAATATAAAGATACAAGTAATCTATCACAAACATATTCCTCCCAGGAAATTATATAACAGAAGACAGCTTCCATCCTTTCATTTGGCATAATTGCTATTATTGGAAAAAGAATATAGAACTGTGTGGATAATTATTTCTCTTGCAGCAATTTTAAGACTCTAAAAAATAGAAGTATCAATTTTAAATTCTTTAAATCCACATGTTCTAGAAACTTTTCCATTCTACCAAGATCACACAGGTCTAGTCTGTTTTCATAATATCATATGTTGAGTCATAGGGAGCCCGGCAAATATAAGGGCTCTGGGAGTTTATTGGCATGGAATGAGTGAAAGGATAGAAGGATGGATGGATGGATGGATGGATGGATGGATGGATGGATGGATGGGTAGGTGGCTGGGTGGCTGGGTGGGCAGGCGGGTGGGCAGATGGATGGATAGATGGATGGGTGGGTGGGTAGGTAGGTGGATGGATGGATTGATATATAAGCCTAAGGAGACTCCATGTAGACCAGCATCCCATATGTTTAATCTGAAGGTTTGAAATGTTGTTGTCCAGGTAGGATTAGAGCAAAAGTGTTGACCTGATTCTTAGGAGACGTGCTTGCCTCATTGTGTTGTTTTAGCTGCAGCCCAAGCCGAGCAAAAGCAGGGCCTGCTCATAAACATGATTATGCTAGATGGGAAACTGATTAAACAGGCCAGCTAGCAGTATCTGTTCATCTTAATTAGGGCATAGCTTGAAGATGGCTGCCTGAAATCCAATCCCATCCCAACCAGAAGCAATGGAAATTGCCAAATAGACTGCTTCCTCCCTAAGAACATGAGCCTGAGATGACTGTAATTTCTTTTAAAAACACATTTCAGGGAAAATTGATCTCATTTGTTAGGGTATCATTTGAGGAAGGTCCAAATTACAGAAGATAAATACAGAAAATGACAAAAATCAGTCAAAAGCGGATGATAAACAGAACAAATGGAGTCCACCCTTTATTGCTTAGGGCTTAAGCATTTTTGAGGAAAATGAGAGGCCACATCCCATTTTGCTTTATTTCTTCCGCCAGGATGACAACATCTACCTTCTGAAGCTAACAATGATTTCACTCTTCAATACTGATAAAGCTCTGCCACTTGCTGAGTGCAGCCTGGGGCAAGAGGTTTAGTCATTTGAAGGCCTGGATCTCCCAGTGGGTGAAGGACTGAGAGGGAACTTACAGCCTTCCATACCTCCTGGGCAGGAGCAGGGTCGTCAAACTACCTACATGCTACTGTTCCTTTAATCTGGTTAGGACAGATGCTGTTACCAGGAGAGTTCTGCAGCAGCCTTGACCAATTAAACAACTTGCCCCTGGTCACATGGCTGGGAAGCAGAAAGTCTGTGAGTGAAAAGCAGGAAGCCCTGTTGCAGGGTCTTTTGTCATACAACCTGATACTCGGGTTTCGGGAAATATATGTCACGTGGACAGAGGAGTAAGAAAAGAGGAGGGACCAAGGATAGGTAGTTGTGCATGAGTGTGTGCATGTGTGTGTGGCGGGTGGGGGGACTTGGACTCTCCTAACATCAGTTTAGTAATAATTACCTGATTGTTCTGAGCCCTCTAGTGTATAAGCCAACTTTCTCTATAGATCAGCCTGTGGGGGTGGGATTTTGCCAGCAAGCCAATTTACACAGTATATCCCACCTGATGGAAGAATGCTCGAGCCAAAGTAACGAACTCACACTAAGGTTGACTCATCAGTCTCTAAACTTGGTTAACGCAGGTCAGTTCATGAGAGACAGCCCACTCAACTGTCTTAAAATGATCCCTTTCAGAGCTAACAAGATCCAACCGTGGGCCACAGTAAATCTGTCCAGGAAATGCCCACCTCCTGGGTCACTTACAGAGAACTGTTCATTAGGTGGTTAATAGAGGATAACTCAGTTTGAATCAAATACCAAACCATAAGCTGCTCATTAGCAGGATCGTAGGTACTTGAAAAGTACCTGGGAGCTAACTTATTGATACTTAGTACATAGAGTCACGATTGAAGGGGGGCTGGAGACCGTATCCCATTTGAATCTAAGTGCATCTTGAGTGCAGCCTGCCTTGGATGGAAAAAGGAAAGGAAAATATTTTTCTTTTACCCTCTAGGGCCTGTAGCCTGGTTCTGTGTTTCTCAAAACTCTACTGCAAAGAATATTAACCTTGGAATTTCCCTAGTGAATAATGAGACATGCAATCCTATAGTGTACCTTTAGGAAATCTGAAATGGTAAGGAAGCCATTTCAAGACCCCCAGCAGGTGAATGAAACCTCTGACAGCCATGAGGCCACCTTGGACTCCATTCTCCTATACGTACATCCAGAAGATAAGGTTTAGTGGCTCACTTCAGGACAATGAGAGATTAAAAGTAGCTAACTGTAAAGAGAACAACTGTACTATAGTAACACTTCTATGATGCGGTCTCTCTGTTTCTTTCCATCAATATTTTCTCAAACTCTCCTCTCCCTTTTTCTTCTGTGATACGTGAGATGATACAGTGCTAATATGATGAGATAGGAGAGGGAAATGGTGGCGGTTTTGTGGCCCAGCAGGGGGCTGCTGTGCCCTCTAATAATATGTGAGAAGAAGATTCATTGAGCCGTGAAAATTCCAGTTGATGGCAGGTAGCTAAAGCCTCAGACGGCAAAAGCATGGATAAGGGAGACTTCTATACGGAAACGATTTTTAAAATAATATTTTATTGGTTCTTTGAGAATGTCATATGATATATTTCAGTGATATTCAGCCCTCCTTCTCCAACTACTCTCAGATCCAACTCCACCTCCCTGCCCATCCAACTTCATTCATGTCCTCCTTTAATTTTTCAAATCTGTCAAATCCGATTTGTGATAGCCAAATATTATTGAGTGCGGAGACATTCCCTAGAGCAGTGGTTCTCAATCTGGGGGTTAACAACCCTTTCACAGGGGTCACCATCTTCTGCATGTCAAATGCTTACATTATGATTCATAACAATAGCATAATTACAGTTGTGAAGTAGCAACCAAAATAATTTTATGGTTTGGGGGTCACCACGAAAGGAGGAACTGTACTAATGGGTGGCAGCCATAGGAAGATTGAGAACCGCTGCCCTGGAGCATGATCAAACTCCCAGGGGTTGAACTCTTAAAAAAAAAACTCTCTTTCCCAGCAGCTCTCAAGGCCAGTAGCTCCTCGGCTAGGGTTGGGCCCTTGTGCTCATCTCCCCACTCCATTCTGTGAATTTGTTCGGCTTGAGCTTACGCAGGTCTTATGCATGCTATCACAACTGCTCTGAGTTCATAGGTACAATTGTCCTGTTGGTGTCCAGAAACCACTGTTTCCTTACAATCATCTATCACCTCTAGGTCTTATCATCTTCCTATCCTCTCTTCTGCAATGATCCCTGAGCCTTGAGAGTAGGACATACAATGCAGATGTTTCATCTACAGTCTGTTATTTTCTGTACATTGACTGTTGTGGGATATTCACCAGAGAAGGTTGCTCAGACATGGGTTCAAGCCAATAGTAAATCTTTATTAGCCAGCTAGCGACTACACTGGGTGTTTAGGGTCCCAGTATAGCACTGATTCTTTCCCAGTGTGAGCTTTTGTGTTCTGGGTTGACATACCATAATTTGCAAGAACAGTTAGCCAGAAGTGAAACTACAGAAGTCAAAAGCAAGGTCAGTACATTTAGAGACTTTCCCAGAACTATGAACTTTGATTGATTGGGTGTTTGTTTTCATTTTTGACAGGTGGTGCTGTCTATGTGCTGAGTTTTACAGCCTGAATTGAATGACATTCAGTCAGTTGTGCTAAGGTCGGGGGGGGTGTCTACTAAGTCTGGGACCCTGTTACATTGACAAGTTGCATTCTCTACATTAATCATCAGCGAATACAAGAGAAGGCTTCTCTGATACGGGATGCATTAATCTATGAGATTAGTGATCAGTCATTAGGAGTTATTTTAATAGGCAGTAGGTTCTCCCCTACAGTCTACGACATATCTAGCCACAGGTTCTTGGATCCAACAATAGTGTCACTATGGGTTCCCTCTTCCTTCCATAAGGGATCAAGTCTTAAATCCAATCAGAAAGTGTTCGGTCGCTCTAAAACATTTGTGGCTCAATTGCATTTGCAGGCATATCTTGCCAGGCTAGTCATGATTGTAGCTTGCAGGGTTCACAGCTGTGTAAGACTGATGATAACTTTTCTTCTCTGGCAGTTTCATAGCACCTTCCAGCACCTGAAAACTGCCCAGAGGGAAAATAATTCAATCATACGTTCAACTTCTTTCTAATAAAATTTGATAGTCTCCACATTTCTGTTAAAAGACAATGCTTTACCTAACTCTCTCTATATCTGCTGGGATAGTAAGTCCATTGATCTAATTCAGTTCAGCCATCCCATAAACACTCATTGTGGGTAGACTGCCTATAAGAATCTATAGTAGGTCCTGTGGATGCCACAGAGTTGAATCTTGAAAAAGGAACCTGGAGTGTGAACAGCCAGTATTTGTAAGTTATCTTAATCTTACTGAAATTGAATTACACCAAAAAGTCCTAGAAGGAGACAATATTAGCCCCAGTTAACAAGGAGGAAATCAAGATGTGAAGAAGTCTGGTCCTCATTGTCAGTCAGGGGTTTGAAGGGCAATTGTGCCTACTGAAGATTCAATAACCTTATACCTCTTTACCACAAATCTTACTTAAATAATATCATGTGGCATGCAAGACATGAATGTGGCTGTGTTACACAAGCCTAGTGGCTTCAAAGAGGGTCAGAAAGAGGTTATTGGGCATTCAGAGGAATGGACATGATTCCATCTGGGAGCATTCAAGAAAGGCTTTGTTTACGATTGATGTGACATCTGAGTGGGGCCCAAAGAAGAAGGAAAAGTCATTCCACGTATGATAGAGAAACAAATTTGGAAAACTCAGGTATTGAATAGCGTTTATTTCTTAAATAAAGATGTGACTAGACAAGAGTGCTCCTGGTTGGTCATGGACGACACTCTCTTGCCAGAGAATTTGCTGTTGCTCCTGTATTAAGGAGTCAACTCTCCATTACTCTCCACTGCTTGTCACTTTTAATCCTGGTATGGCAGCAACATCACAATGGAGCTGGGCTAGAATATTTCCTTTCTGTCATTTTAAATCATGTAATACTTTTTAAAAAAAAATCATGCTACTTTCTTGATGAAGTCACTGCCATTGCTGCTTTGGTGAAGACACAGGGCACCAATGCTACAAATGAGGAAGAATACAGAGCTAACCCAACAGTCATTCCAGAGAATCTCCCCTTCTTTATAGACTTCAGTCTTTGACTGCTATCATGGCTAATACTGATGGTCGTTTTGATGAGATCTGCAGTCTACTGAGGCATGCCACTCAGCTGGTCTGTGAGGGCATTTCTGTGATGAACTGCCTGAAGGGAGAAGGCTTTCTCTAGTGCGAGTGTCCCTTTTCTGTACATTGTCTAGATAAGGACGTCTGAGGACCATCATTGTCGCTTGCTTGCTAGTGATGGTGCCTATTCTGTTGTTATTGCTGCTGTCACCCTCAGAATACAGCTTTCGTAGCCTTCCAACATGGGGAAAGAGCAGTGACTCTCCAAATATTCCAGGCCTTCAAACCCAAATTGGGACTGTGTCAATACTGAGCTCTGAGGCTCTCCCGCGTACAAACACCCATTCTTGAGCTATTGGGCCCCTATCAAGCCAATCTAATAAGTCTTTCTTATAATACATATTCATTCCATTTTGTTCCTCTAGAGAATCCTAATATAACTCTGAAGCTTAAAATGCAGAGTTGGCATCTTTAGCAAGAAAAGAAGTTATGTAATCTAAAGTTTTTCTCAGGGAAGATCTGCTAGAATACTTGTATAGAGCATCTCAACTGAGGGTGCATTTAGAGGACAGGGGCATGAGATGATGGTTCAGGGAGGAAGAGCACCTGCTCTGCCAGCATGAATACCTGAGTTCAAATTTCCAGAACCCACCTTAAGAAGCTAAGCATGGTTGTGCATGCCTGTTGCCCTAGCATTGGAAAATGGAGAAAGGCAGGTCTTCAGAATTTGCTGGACAGTCAGCCTACCCTAAGCAGCACACTTCTGGTTCAATGAGGCGCTTCTCAAGTCATTAAGACAAAGAGTGACAGAGAAAGAACTTGATATATCGCTCCAGTCTAGTGCCAGCCTGCCAGGGGTGGGAACTATACAATCCTAGGCATACAACATGTGCACGCACACTAACACACACACACACACACACACTTATGAGTTCCTAATTAATGGGAAATTAATCTATTCTGTGCTAGTCCACCCTAATTCAGTGATGTTTGATAAGCGACCATAAGAAAATGGACACCAACAATGAAAATATTCCCATATCACACAACTATAAATGCATTTTAAAAATTGCTACCAAATAACAGAGGTATGTCAAGTAGAAACATGAATTGCTATTTCAGTTTAAAACACACTCTTTCTGGAACTTGAAAAAATCTCATAATGAATAGCAGCAGAAGACGCCAACAGGGTTCCAACGCTGAGATGCAGCATCAATGCCAGTATTCATAAGGTTGCCCATATGAGAAAATTTCTTTTCTCTCTTGAAAGATCACATCTAAAGTTTAATAAGGAGCTAGAATCAGTTGACAAATGAGCAGTTTTCGGTCTTAAGAAACATGAAGTCTCAAGTGGAGTAAAGAAGGTTACTCACTGTTAGAGCTTTGCGTTGAACATCTGTACTCTATAGAGGGGCAGTAGGGTGCAGCCCCACCTCCCCTCTCTCCAGCTATATTGGTGTCCTGACTATTTGCATCACGTCTCTGCAACTCATACCTACTCTTCTGTATTCTGCTCACTGGCTCTGGTCTGGGAAGATGCATGTCTCAGGCTCTTCTGAATGGTGGCTTTCTAGTTCTGAAGAACCAACTAGAGAATGTAATGACGGTGAGAAGCAAGAGGCCACCGGTACCGATGCCAACAGAGTGGCAGTCATCTCCTTCTGGCTCCTCCAGCCCTTCAACTCCTTTGTCGGAGTCTTCCTATCTTCTGACATTCCATGGCTTTCTGTACTTTCTAGAGAGAGTTATCTCCTCACTTCTAAAATTAGGATTAATACTCTCTAGCAACAAGAAGGTGTTAAACCAGTCAATGAAAAGACTCAGCATTGGGCTGCTTCAAGCCTGATGACCTGAGTTCTATCCCAGGGACCCACTAGTTCTACCTAGTTCTGCTTCATGGAAGAAGAGAACTGACTACCTTAATTTGTCATCTGACCTCCACATATGTGAAGCAGCATACATGTGCATGTATGCACACACGCAAACACACACAGACACATACACACATTCAATATACGAAATCAAGACTTTTAGAAACCTCATGAACTAAAGGGAGACAGTGTTCTCGCATGTAGCTCACATTTTTAAAACCAGTTTTATAATGTAATTTTTTCATTAAGTTTAGACTTCTTTAAACATATGCTTAAATATAAAAGTGCTTATTTGTTCTTCCATTTTGCTGCTGTGTGAGTTATGTACCTTACCTATCATGTATCTACTACTGTCTAGGACTATTTTGGCTATTGACGGCAGTGTACAGCACCTAGCCCCTTGCCTGTTTTGCAAGAGGCATGAGTTTCCTGGCAGCAGTCACTGTTTGCAAACTAGACTATATTTTCATTGATGTATCCCACACATTTTCTAATGTCATTACCATTATGATATTTCAGATTAGATCTTCATGCCTCTTCGCTCTGAGGATGGTCATCTTATTTAGCCTCAAGTAGAGCAAGTAGAGAGACCACAGAGATAATAACAACTAAAATCTCTTTCAGCTCATTTGAATTTGTTAGAAACCATATAAAGGGAAGTTGATATTCTCCATAGTAAAATATGCATAGCATACTTAATCTTAAAGGGAAATAAACTAACATTTATGGTTGCCTATTACAGCTCAGGCGGTACACAGGGTATTTCATGTGGATCTCTATTTAGGCTTATTATTAGACTTGTTACCCTAACTACCGAGATGATTTGCTTTATTAATTGGATGAACATTAAAAAAGACAATGAAAACAGCCTACTTTAATTAAGAAGTAAGACAAACATTGGGAAGATGTGTGCTCTAGTTAGCTTTAATGTCAATTTGCTAAGTCATCTGAGAGGAAAGCCAGGACTGAGAACTGCCCAGATGAGGTTAGCCTGTGGGCATGTTTGGGGTTAGGAGAGATTGCCCTGGTCGTTAATTGATGTAGAAAGGCCCCCAGTGGGGAGCACCATCCCTAGGCAGGCTGATGGTCTTGTGTTGTACAAGAAACCTAGCTAACAAGAGCCTGTGAGTGAGCCAGACAGTAAACCAGCAGAGAGCATTCCTCCGTGGTGTCTGCTGTCCATTCCCTGCTTTAGCCTGAATTTGATGGATTGTGTCCTGGAAGTTTAAATCAAATAGCTTTATCCTTTACGTGTTACTCTTGGTCAGAGTAGTTTATCACAGCACCAAACGAAACAAGGATGATGCATCTCTGTGTAAAGCATTTACTTCTTGATTTTTAGGTGCCAAGAACTTTCGTAGAGACCAAAGGCACAGAATTTAAAGCGATGACAGCAACCCGCCTGTCCCACC
>LOEQ01005307.1:19853-56706 GCA_001685075.1 Bramus lutescens
GGGGGAGGGGAAGGGAATTGGGAGG
Source organism: Bramus lutescens (assembly GCA_001685075.1). Taxonomy (NCBI): domain Eukaryota; kingdom Metazoa; phylum Chordata; class Mammalia; order Rodentia; family Cricetidae; genus Bramus; species Bramus lutescens. Next base: position 19,879 of record LOEQ01005307.1, read on the forward strand.
GGGCAGGAGGTGGAAATTTTTAATAATAAAAACATTTTTTAAAAAGAAAGACACCAAATTTCATGTATAATTTGATGATGTGGGATTCCTCTCTGTATGCTGTGAATACCACGGGTTAATAAAGAAGCTGTTTGGGGCTTATGATAGGGTAAAGCAGAGCTAGGCAGAAAAAACTAAACTGAATGCTGGGAGAAAGGAGGCAGAGTCAGGAGAAGCCATATAGCCCTGCTGGAGATAGAAGCCGGAACTTTACCAAGTAAGCCACAGCCTCCTGGCGATACACAGATTAATGGAGATGGGTTTAATCAATATGTAAAAGCTAGCCACTAAGAAGCTAGAGCTAATAGGCCAAGCAGTGATTGAATTAATACAGTTTCTGTGTGGTTATTTCGGGGCTGAGCAGCAAGGAATAAACAAGGAGCTTCCCAAAAACCACTTAACACAAACCACTTAACACTGCATTTCCTTTCCTAACACAAGCAGACCTGAGGGGGGAAAACACTATATACTACTTTGTACTTCACAATTCTGTCCCACTAGTCTCTTCTTAATTTTAATTCTTCATCTTCACATTATATATTCCAGTATACTTGTCTCAGAAAACTACAGCAACACCAAAATTGTCTCAGTTCATACAATACTTTGCAGAAAGCTATTAATAATATTCAGAGACCAAACACTTTAGTAATCATACACATGGACTTGTGGAGAACAAAAACTAGGTCATTTTATTAATATTTAAAATACGTGAATGCTGACTCATGAGAACAATGTTCAATTATTATTGATCCCCACACAATTCCAAAATATCTTTTTTTGTTTGCTTCTGTAACTTCACTCAGTAGATATAGATACAAATTATGAAGTGCAACCTAAGTACAAATCCTAAAAATTCCTTTTAATGTATAAGCAATATAAACTTAGTTCTTCTCTGGATTATATCACCATTATTCAATGTTCCCTATCAACCAGTAACTCCAGTTGTGAGCAAACAAACAAACAAACAAAAACCTGACCATTTGATTAAAGCAGAAAAGGCAGCACAAAAATTCCATTTCAAAATTCTCCATGTCATCTTTCTGTAACTAGATAAAAGTTTGTAAGAGACACTGGTTACAAGTGGTTCCTATGTGGCTCTTCTGTTCTTAAATAAAACAATAGAAAGTTTCATTTTGAGAAATCTGGTCAAGTCATGGAGTTGAAGCTGTCAGTACATACATGTATGTACTTGCTTCTCATAAATGTCTAGATTTTGGCTGTAATACTGATAGATGCCATGATTCCTTTTAGGGATCCAAAGTCATTCACAATTTCACAAAAACAAGAAAACAAGGTTTTGCTACTTTTATTGAAATAACAATCTCATGGCATGTTACTCTGATGATAATGTTAATCAATTTTCATAACTTACAGCTTCTTCCTCTTCTAATTGTTAAGGATATTCACTGTAGACCAAGAGTCAAGAAGGCATTAACTAAAGATCACACCTTGGCCTAAGTATTAGTAGTTCCTTTTCCCAAATACTTTTTATGTAAAAAGAATAACTGTACATACATATTAATGGAGTTACATGTTATCTCTATCTCTATGTATAACTGTGTGATATTTAAGAGAGTTAAAGATAGCTACATCCTTATGCATCACTTATAGCAAAGGCATTCACATGATAAAGACGATCAGGGGTTTCTTCTCTTAGTTGTCTTATCTGGAGTCACAGTACGATGTAAGAACACATTAGAACTCCTCAGACCCATCAAACTATAACTCAGTACCTACTGAATCCATTCACACTGATCTTTCTAGATTTAATTTCAAAACTTTCCTTATGTGAAACTAGGCACCAACTTTATCAAAAATAATTTAACTGATTTGTATGTTTTAGATGTTCCTACAAATAAGATTTAACTCAATAACTTACAAACTGCTATGAGTTAATATTTTTAAAATCCCCTTTATTTTATACAAGATTTGGTACAAGAAAAGAAAATGTAATAGAGATTACTGATATACTCTAGAATTTCTCTTGAATCCTGTAAGTATGTTGTCTTTTCTGTTGTATTTACCAGATATTCAGCTGAAGTAGGCATGTTAAAAACAAAAACAAACAAAATGACACAGATCATGGAAACTGTTGAGTATTAACAATTAATTTCTTTCCATGAATGAAATGCTCAAAAACATAAATGTTTTAAAGATGCTTTGAGTCTCTACAACCAAAAAAGCTGTCAATAAATATCTTCAATACTCAGATTCAAAGTAACCTTGCCCATTATTAAAATGAATTGTAAAGGAAGTATCTAAAGAGAAACAAATTTAATATTTTCATCAAACTATCATAAAAAATCTCAAAACAGAATTTAAAAAACCAATAAACATCAAGGATTTATAAAGAACTTAGAGTCTAAAAGAGAGATGTCCTAAACATTTATAAGATAGGAAAGTACTAGAAAAATAAACTTGTTATTATTCAAATAATTATTGAGGGCTAAGCACATACATTCTTCTGTGTCCTTGGCAGCAATCTATCTGCAAGTCTGTTTTTGTTTTTAAATCAAAAACTAATGGTGTCAAGACAATCCTTTTATAAGGACTCTATAAATTCAGGTGACCAATGCTTTGACCTCACTTGACAGTGGATCCTCATCAAAGTTCCTCTTAGATTTAAGGGAAATGCCACATGTGTCCTATTCACAACTATACTAGGAGGTATAGTAAGATACCCAGAGTGTTCATGGCATCATATATGTCCACACATAACCCTTGCACAAGATGCTCATTTCATAGGGACTGATCAGTACAAATTTCTTACCCTTGGTTTCCTGATCACTAATCTACTAGAAATTTGCACATTTAATTCTTGAATTCGCATACTGAATTAAACCGTGCCTGAATTGTATTAAAGCTGTAAGCTAGCTCTCAGAGTTAAAAAAGATCCATTTCAAATCTGCAACTGCTCTGAGTCAACTGTAACTTCAAAGAAGACAGAATCCCCAAACCTTTCCAGATTCTCCTCGATCTTTGCCTTATTGTAACTTTTCCTTCAGAATGAGTTAACATGTAATAAAAGATGAGACTTAGAAGTAGACATTTTGCAAGTAACTTGTCCAAAAAGACATTAATCTCTCTGCCAAAGGTCTTACCACCATGAAAGCCTCTAAATGATATTCCAACAAAGTAATACCAAAGCAATCCTACAAAGGCATTCTGTTTCTGCCAGGTCAATAAGGGAGAGATTCTCAATGTTGTTACCTGAAATAACATACATGACAGATGAACCACAAAGAAAAAAACAGTAACACATTTGAATTTGGAAATAACTAGTATTTTTTAAACTTTATTTGGTATATGACACAAATCTCAAAAATTATTTAAAATTGTCTTCTCTGTATTATATAATCAACAGTAAAAGAAGCATTTGCTGTTGTGAAAATTGCACTGTATAGAGAGACATGCCTATCAACAGATGAAGAGTTTGCTCAGATTAAGTAGAACTGATGCTCTAAAAAAAAATCTAAGAGCCTAGTCACATTCAGATTGTGAATCTTCTTGAAGAAAAATTGAAAAGCAACCAATATTAAGTGAATAATCTATGGGGTCCCCAAATCTATGAAGGGCTTTAAGGAACATTTTAGAACAGGTTAATAAAGATCCAGTCTTCTGTCTAGATAAATAAAACAAGCATGGCCACCTGCGGTCTATTATTTCAATATGCTGTACTTAAGAAATTTAACTTCAAAGATGGTTTCCTTACAATTCAGTATTTTTTTTACAGTGGCAGACAAGAAAATGCAACTATTAAATGCAGCAATATGTTCTTCCACAAAAGTATAAAAAACAAGGAAATAAATGAATAATTTTAGCAAATATCTAATAAAGTATTTAAATAAAATTCAAAATAAAAGTACTAATTATATTTTATATCAACAACAGCAACCTCCACTAGGAGAAACCATCTTATAGAAACATTGGTTTTACTTATTTGGCTTAGCACACACAATCACAGGCTACATTTTGACTAATTGGTGTAAAAGTACATACTACAACTCTAACATCTATGTATAGCAGTAAATTTTTCTGAATTAAAAACCAAAAAATATTTATGTCACTTTAATGAATAAAGTAAAATAAGATTAGGTAGTTAGACAAGGAAACATCTAATCTTAAAGGTAATTCTGTTGTTTTATGTATGACAAAAGAATTAAATTAAGACATTGCTAAGGGAACACAAAAGTCAACTTAATTACAGGAATAACTTTGGTAAGTCAAGACAGAAAGATTTAAAACAGAAAGAAAAGAATTATTTAACTTTACTAAACTAACTACCAAGTCCCAATTTTCACCTCATAAGAGAACCTTTGAAAAACATGATCACTGATGCAAATGTTCTGTGAAATTCTCTGAGTAGTGTCTTACATTCCATCATTCTAGGTAAAAACCTATAGTGATAATTAAAAGTAAAAGCACAGACCTATATGACTTCATTTAAATTATTATTTGAAATCAATTTTTAACTTATGAAATATCATAGTTTAAGATATCACGTAAAAATGAGATTCTAGAAGCATTCATAATGTTCCACGTGTGGCTCTGAAATCAGGCCTTTGTGATTAGAACCTTTACATCAACTCTCACTAAGCTCCTACGATCCTGTGATTACTCACTTTCACTCTTTCTCATCATCAGTAGAACACAGTTAGGTCACATAACATAAGTATAATATTTAAAATATTTTGTGGGGCTATAGTTTACAAATGATAGTAGCTTATTTCTTTTATGTTTTGCAGAAATAATGTATTGCTGGCACTTAGCAATCACATTTGGTTATTTATCTTTGAAAAGTCTTTAGTAAACAGACAGTGAAAGTGACTACACAACAAATGGGTAAGTACTCAATGAATATAATATACAATTTCTATCTACTCAAGACCAACCTTATGATATGAAATCAAAGAGTATAGAGGAGACTTAAGACCAAAACATCTTTTATCTTTATCTTTGCTCCACACAATTTCTGCTGAGAACTTCCAATGTACTTTTGCTTCATAGAAAAAAAATCAACTTAGATCATTCGTTCAAAAAACGTTTACACAGTTACCCAATAAAGAACGAATGCTTGTTTTGCATGTATCACCTAACGTTTTTAACTGTTTCTTCTTACTTTAAAATGTCTATTTTTGTCTGAACCAAAGATAAGGTCAAAAATATTTGGAATTTTTTTTTAGTTCATGGGGATGAATAATTACTTGAGGTAGTTAATAATTATAAGGAGCATGCAGTTTCACCTGTATACACTTGCCTAATCTATTTAATGAAATGCAAATTCCTGAACAACTCCAACATGTATTACCACGAGCTATTTGACTCTGCTCAGCATTATTCAGCCACAAATTAGTTACAATTTTGCATAATAATGAAGGTAGACGTATGCATTTTCTTTACGGCAATTGAGACAATAACTTCTAGAGATTAAATACTAAAGTAGAAGGCAAATCCAATGGCCAACTGAAGAAAAATCATCTTAGAATGATTAAGTTTCTGAATCTAGTGTTGATTTCTATACTGTTCTCAAAGTTTAAGTTCTAGTCTTATTTTACTATGTAAATAGATACTTACCGTAAATAACATCATTAGTAGAAAGAAAGTCATATGTAAAGTAATATGAACCTTTGCTGTATTATCTTAAAAAGAATAATGGTATGCAGTATTGAAAACACAAAATCAAAGTATACACCCTTATAGAATCACTTAGCTCACTCACCCTAATAACAAACACAGAGGGCACAGGGATCTATCAACATAGTTTATTGTACTTATTCACCATAGCTCTAAGTCCCGATTATTCCAAAGCTACAGTAGTACAAACTATGGTGTGAAAGAGTTAATAATGTAGTGCAAATTACACTAATAATATTAAGCTCAAGTTTGAATCCTAGACTAAGTGACCAGAAAGTTCAAGAATTGAGTAATAACATACTAATGCAATATCGGGATAAAATAAAGACAGAAAAATCTCCCTACACGAGTAAGTCAACCATCCAGAATCCAAAAAAAAAAAAAGCTTCTCCTCATTGAGGTAGTTTAATCTTGCATTCCCTTATGCAGAACCAAAACTGAGGCTATGAAAACAGTAAAAAGTCTTATAAAAAGGCACTGCTTAGTGCATGGAAAAATATGTTTCAGAATGAAACATAGAAACCAGAGAAAAATTTTATTACAGCTTAGCTGAATTTCTCTTAAAAGACACTGAAAATGAGAAATTATTATAATTTTATCATATATTTAATGCACAGAAAGGTTTTAAAAATATATTGAATTTTCATTGGAAAATTAAAACATTATAAAATGATCCTTGTTCCTTTGAAACAAGTTAATACTGGCTAACCTAAAGTGATAACCCAAACTTGAGGTCTTATTCATCTGTATGAATTAATAATCATAAAACAAGAAATTGTATAAACCTTTATATGGCTAAAAATCTGTATTTGTCAAGTGAGGAAGAAATCCTCTGTAACAAGCTGCTTTTAGCATTTTATGAATAAAGAGCTCTCTTGCTGACTCACTCAGTATTATATGTTGGTCCCTGTGAAGAGTGAACATTAAAAGACTGTACAACTGACAATAGTTATAAACAGCATGCCTCAGATATCAAGGACTTTAAAATGCTTAATTAATTAACAATAGGAAAGAAATCAAGGCAGCATACAATGGAATCCCACAGTGTCTTAGATGGGCACATGTACTGTTATTAAAGAGAACTGGAAAGTCTTTCCTATGGTATGTGTTATATCAGCTGTAAACTAAGTTCAAAATGTACATTGTTAAATAAATTAGAATTAGTAATTATGAGAGGGAACTGAGGTGGATAATAAAAACAACTTAAAAAATCAGAATGTTGAATTCTTTCACCTCCTTGATTAAATAATGAGTTTTGAACTCAAGCACAAAAAACTAACATAAGTATTGGTGAAAAGGCCCAAATCACCATCACATGTGTTATTAGCACTAAGATTTTATAATAGCTGTCCATAAGGAAATACATTAACATGGTAATTTTAGTTGTAATAATCCAGTCTATCTTCTTTCTAGACCTTCATGGGGAAATTTCTCTTTCGGGCTAAAAAATTATGAACTCCAAGTAACTCCTAAGGACTGTTTAAATTGCAAAGCATTTTATCTGGTTATTCTTCACAGCACTTAGTTTAAAATATGGGTCATAATGCATCACAGTCCCCTAGGTAAAACTAGCAAAACATGTGTTTTAATTTAAATTCAGAATCATAAAAAATTGTTTGTTTCTTTTTGTTTCTCTGTTTTAACTAAACTGATGTACTACAGGATCAAAATAAGTAAATATTCACTGTAAAGTAACAGTCCAAAAGGACACAACCTCAGGTTTCATTTTCCCCTCAGAGCTTTTGACTTTCACAACTCCAACCTTAATATTTCAATGAAATAAAGGATGCTCTATAGACAGGCACTGAATGTCATAAATGAGTATCAGGTTTATATTTAAATACATTTCTTACAAAACAGCATTCATAATAAAGGAACAATATCACTATCAACACTAACACAGAAGTCTTCAAAGTTAACTCAGCTAATTTGAGAAAACTATGCCTTACATTTTAATGAATATAAAACTTTCCCCATAATTTCATTTATTGGTTTGTCATTAATTCAAAATGCAACAACCCATTAAAAAGCTACTACATATATACATGCTAATGAGACTTTTTTAATTCTGGACTAAAAGAGCAAAGAGGCTATATAGTGCTAGAATTTATCCTCAACTCTAAAAAATACATAAATCAAATTTTGATATATGAAGTACTTTAAATAAAATAAGGGAAGTTATGAGAAGTAAACATGAATTCAACTTCATTAAAAAGACATTTCATTTTACCTGATCATGAACAAACCACCATCTTTGTGTGTCCCTCAAAGATGAACTATATTTAAAGGAAAGTTTATGTTAATACTGTTCTAATTTTGGATCATAGCATAGGATTATAAAATGAGTAAGTCTTAAGTTATAAACTATATAACTTATTGAAAATACCTTACCTGAGTAGTTTAATATGATCTGACAGGACTATGAGTACTTGCATGGGTAAGTTTGGAGCTAACTAAGCCTTTTCCTTAACTGCTTATCATAATCACTTTATTATATCTATAATTGTTTCTTTCACTTTCTAGGGAGGGATTTTTTATGATAATCAGAATCTAAGCATTGGTAGGGGTTATTTATATTATGCAGATATATGTCTGCCTCAATCCTAAAAACATTCTTACTAGCACTTAAGACTCAAATACTGTACTATGTTATAGAGCATGGAATATACATGAACTAAGTGAATAAACAGTAATATACTGTACAATCAAAGAAAACTTACCAGACAGTTGTTTCCACTTGACTGTCATTGAGCTGTCGATTGTCCAGTTGGGCAAAAAGTGGGAAAAGTACTTGAATTCCTCCAATTGAATGGATTGCACTATGGATTGAATGTGTTACTATAGCTTTCACATCCTATATCAAAGACAAAATATTTATTAAACCTCTATGACATGATTTTCATCACTATTTCCTACACCATGTATCTTTATATGGTTAGTGTATTTTGATATTGTAAGAGCTCTCAAGCATTTAATTACTGTCAGACATACATGTGTATAGTAAAAATGAAATATCTTTTATTAGCCATCTTTAAAGCTGAAATAAACTGAAAAGGCTTAATCCTAAAACTAGGAAGCTAAATTAAGTTATTTTATAAGAAATAAATATTGGGCTTCAGGACATTCAAACAATTTTCAAGTTGGCAGTTAAGACATTTTCAAATGATATTTTTTATGCATAGCAACTTCATGTTCAGGAAGTCAACAGATTTTATTTCAAAGAAAAAAGAAACACATGACAACAGAACAACAGTTATCCAAGTCAATATGCAACAAATTTTCCAGTCCAAAAAAAAAAAAAAAAGCTTGGTTTAAGAATTCAAAATTAAAAGCAGCGTTAGTAGGAGGGCAATGCAAGACACTCAGTGCAGACCTGACTGCAGGAGTACAAAACCCCACCCACTTACCTGGAGCATTAATGCATGCGGGGAATGCACAAATATGGATGCATTTTCCTTTGGTGAGGACTCCAGGCAAAGCTGAGCATCGGTGGCCTTGGCATTGTATGAGAAGGCAATACTACTTGCAAGTTTCCCATCATATAGAACCTGTTTATGATGTTCTGCCAAATGAATATCACTCTCAGACTTAAACTTGAAGGTACTCTGTAAAAATAAAGCTTCATTAATACTGCTTTAAAGGAAGAATAAACTTTGAATTTTTAAATTAGAGAAACAACTACAGTAGTGATTTATTTTGTTCCCTCCAGATATCTGGCACTAGACAGGAGTGGAGCATATCTTGTTAATTTCACTTTATTTCTGAGAGTTCTTTGATTTAGTAATAGTGATATTTTTAAGAATAATTCAGATTAATTCAAATACTTACAAACACTGCAGACCAAGTACATCATCTTGCCAAATTCAAGCAGTTTCCTGCTTGTGGTCTGACTACTCTCTATTGTCTTTCTAACTCCAATCTGTTTGCAAACCACTAATGCCAGATATAAGTTGAGACAAAGGTAAAACACATAGTTAATCACATGTATCCAAAATTATGAGTAGTACTTTTACATTAAAATATTTAGTTACTTCAATAATAGAAATAGACCAAAATGCCCTATTTAGATCAGATGTTTCATTCTACTTAATTATGTAAAATATAGAGTATTTCTCACTTCAAAGCTTCGACTTTTACTTTTAAAACTCACTGCTTCACACTTCTCAAGATAAAAGTTTCAAAATATGCCATCTTAAAACTAAAATTTTATTTTTGTCCTTAATATATACTACGCAAAAACTTGCAAGCAGAATTTCTAAAAATATGTAGCAAAATTATGATTTAGGCAGGTAGTGATGTTGCCAAAATAAAGCTATATGATCTTTTTTCCTCTGGCTGATTTTGTATTATAAAATAACATTTACCATACATTTTACTAAAATTATAAATACTTAAAATGGTTAGTATTTGTACTTAACATACTAATTTAAAACTACCATTTGCAGATCACCAATCAGAGAAAACTTACTCTGAGAAATAAGAAATAAGTTAATTTGTTGAAACAAAATTATCTTATGGAAGATAAAGAATATCAAGAACCACCAAAGTCACCCAGATAAAGAATAAATTCTGAAAGGGCTGAGTGCAAGGGGAGAGCTGTAGTGTGACCAGGGAGGACAGATCTTGCAGTTCTCGTTGAAAAGTCACATGGAGATCCTGGGAGCACTAGCTGAGACTGGAGTAGCATATGTCCTAGCTTCATCAATGAAGGAAAGACTTTCATGACACCTGAACCACAGACGAGACTGTGAGGGGAAGTGTCAAGATTATACACAAAGGGGTTTAACTGGGGCTGGGTGCTCCTTGCCTGATCCGGTCCCTCACTTTTTTATGTTTACTACAGCTGGTTACTTAGGGGGAATTGCAAAGGTATCCGGACAACTCTTGTCCAACATACAGCCTGAATCAAGACAGGACAGATGTTTGCTAGGCTCGTTCCCAGTTCCCAAGTACCTCTGAAGCGTATGTCCAAGCATCAGATAAACTTACTGATGAAGAAGTGTTTAAAAATGTTTCCTTTTTCTTCCTAATTATCAAACTTTCCTTTAATTCCTTGAATAAAACGCCTGTATTCTCTAAACTTATAATGAACTATGTCGACTTTTCAATTACAAAATCAAATATTACATAAATCGCTAGCACTGAGAGATTCTGCTACTCTCATAAGGATCTTGAAAGCATACATTTTTTTCAATTGCAAGAGATATTCATTGTTCTCTATAAGGCTATGCATAAATATATACTCATAAACATTTAATAGGATAGCAAGCTCCATGAACAAGTAATAAAGTTAAATAAGATGTTTACTAATGTGTGCACTAACATATAACAATAACTTGTGTGAAAATGTGTATTACAAATAGTCCACAGCTGCAAAAACATAACAACTCAAATTCCCTGCTTGTTTAAAATATACTAAGATATTAAATCATTCCCATAAAATTAAAATGTTAATTTCCTTAATAACTTTCAAAATTGATTTATATTTTAAGAATTTCCTAAATAAAGTATAATATGAATTATAAAACTCATATTATAAAATATTCATTTTATAAAAAATAGGAACTTAATTTTTGGCCATTCTACCAAAATAAATCTGAGTTCAATGTGATCAACATCAAAATTCCAACACAATTCTTAACAGATTTTGAAAGGACAATTCTCAGCTTTATATGAAAAAAAAACTGGGTAGATAAAACAATAAAAAAAAACCTTGCTCAGCCATGCTCACTGCTGCTAAGATGGTGTTTAGCAGAAGAAGGGATAAACAAAATGTGCTATATTCACACAATGGAGTATTATCCAACTGTTTAGAAAAATGACATCAGGAAATTTGCAGGCAAATGGATGGAACTAGGAAAAAAACATGCTGAGTGTTTTAACCAAGACCCAGAAAGATACTGTATTTTTGTATTCTCTTATACATGAATATTATTCATAAACTAAATAATAATCAAGCTACAATCCGTATACCCAAAAAGGTTAGTTATTCAGTAAGGGACAAGTGGGGATACATGGATCCTTCCAGGAGGGGGGAAAAATAATAGATTTTATGGGTGGCCTGGGAGTCAAGGGAAGGGGAACAGGGAGTTCAGGTGTAGGGGAGAGATGGGATTGAAGAAGGGAATGGGGGGAGACAGTTGAAACTGAGGGGTATTTGTTAATGGTAGGGAAACCAACTGCAGTGGAAACTTCCTAAAATACATCAAGACAATCTTTAATGAAGTCTCCAAATAATGAGGGAGACAGTCCCAACTGGCCATCTCTTACCATCAAATTCAGGGTGCAGAACACCTGACTAGAACTGGATTGTATCTAATTAAGCTGTTGGGCAAGGGGTCCCATGGAGGCTGGAGCAAGATAAAGATCTTGCTCTCTACAAACTGACAGCAGTGCCCCATTGGTAAAGACAACACTCACACAACTCAATGAACATAGAGTCTAAGTCAAGCTGGTGCCTTCATAGAACCTTCACCCCTCCATTCTACTGTCTTTGGTAAGGGAGGATAATCTGTGGGCTACGAACAGAGAAACATAAACACCAACCTAAGCTAAAAACTTCTGATGTATAATCTGTCTTGCCTGCAAAATATGCTAAGGGAATTAAGGCACAAAGTTTGTGGAAGTAACCAACCAATGTCTGATTTAAGTTAAGGCCCACTCCACAAAATGAAACCCACACCTGGCACTGCTTGGCTCACCAAGAACCAGAGACTAGATAGCCCAGGGTCCTAAGGTAAAACCAAATACTAAAACAACAACAAAAAAGTAGCAATATAATGACTCCAAATGACATTTTGCTACACTCACAGATCCACACTTTGTTCAGTCATCAGCAGAGAAAATTACTCCAGCAGCAGAGGGGAACAAAAAAAGAGACCCTCAGCCAGACATTATGCAGAGAGTGAGAGACCTTTGAATCTGCTTCTCTAGATGGAATGTCTCCATCAAATCCCTCTCTTCAGAGCTTAGGTAATAACCCCAAGAGGTTGAAACAGAGCCAGAGGGGATGGGACGCCAGGATAACAAGGCCCTCTGAATCAATTGAGCAAGGCTCATATGTACTCACAGAGACAGAAGCAGCAAGCACAGGGCCTACATAGGTAGGAAACAATCCCTCTGCAAATATATTAGTTTTCAGTTTAATATTTTCTTTAAAAATATCAAAGATCAATGTTTATTAAAACTTTAACTATAAATAACTAAAATGAAAAAAGGGGGGGGGTCTTTTGCTCTGCGTTTAATCCAACCAACATCTAGGTCCTCTGTTCCTTGCCTTTTGGAGAAAACACTGCATTGTGAAATTTACTATGCAGATATGCCAACAGAAGAAAGAGAAAAGAAGTTAGCTTCCTACTCCTGACATTGATTCACCTAGATTCTACCCAGTTTAGTATTTTTATGGGAGTCCTGAGTATGTGAACGACTGTGTCTTGAGTTTTTGCAGCTCTTTTCTTTCTGGTGGTTTGCCTTGTCCAAGTCTGATGTGATGTTTCTTGTTTTATCTTATCATATTTTATTTGGTCATGTTTTCTTGATATATCTTAGAATTCTGTTGTTTTCTATGAAAGACAGAAAGGAGATTCAGATGAGAGGAGAGGTGGGGAGGAGCTGGGAGGAGTAGAGGAAAGGGAAACCTTAATCATGATATACTGCTAGAGAAAAGAATGTATTTATAATAAAAAATAAAAGTGGAAAAATAAACCTTAAGAACTTTCAAAATAGATTCGTATTTAAAATTTCTTCTAAATAATAATATATTTATAAAATTAGAACTTAATTTCAGTCTCAAATTTCCTGAAAAAATACAAATATATATAAAAATATAAGTAAATATATTATAGAAACTGTCTACACAGAGAATGTACAGCAATATTGTTGTTACACATTATTATTCTTATGAGACCTTACATTGTCTATTAGTATGCCACCGTGAGAAGACCTGACATAGAACAGTGGCTTCTTATTCCAATGATGTCATATGTATTGGCTTTATGTAAAATAAAAAAAAAATTTCCTGAGAATATAAGTAGTTAATAGAGAATATAAAACAGACTGAAAGAAATAGGTAAACAGTGTAAGATCACATATATTTCTAACATCCTGAATTTAAATTCAATTTATTTTCAAGAACTTAGATGTATCAAAGACTTTTTTGATAATTTGAGTTTAAGACAGAGGCAATCAAATTTAATTTGCGCCTTCATATAGGCGACTTTCACAGTTTACAATGAATTACAGAGAATTCCAAGTGGAACTGTGGGAGCAGTTTAATTATTTTTTCATATATACCTACTGCTTTATACACAAAGCTGGGGATACTGTTGCTGTGTTTTGGTAAATAATTCTTCTTAAAAAAAAAAGAACTGGTATATCCATCTTGGTAGGCCCTGAATACACTGAAAGTGCAATTAAGAGAAGATGAATGAATTCCCTGTCACAACACATTACATCATGTAAAACCTACAGCACCTATCTCCAGGAAAATAAATCACATCGCACAGAAAAGAAGAATGAACAGAAGGACTTGTTCTACAAGATGAATTAGTTAGCATTCATTTATTCACACGCTCATTCACAAAGGATATAAATGCATTATACATAAGCACATTATTACTTATTATGTTGTATACATCATCCATTTTAGTGTTATTTTTAATCAATTTTAAATTATACAATAATATTTCCTTATGACACTATTGGCAGCTAGCTTTAACTAAAGATTGGCTGTTGAAAGATACCTCAAGTCAGCAAATGATGTTAAAGGACAGAAGAGAAAACATCCAGTAACACTCCCTGAATGTCCTCTATTAAGTTGACTCACAGATCTTCAGCTTTAATTTCCATGATAAAATGTCATTCATTTTGTAGTAATGCAGAATGTCTGTGGGTGTGAGAATAAATGTATTCTGACTGGATCAAAACTTCAAAATCCCCAACCAACAGCAGAGGTCCTGGTATCTCTATTATACTAGTGACAATAGCTGCTTTTCCTAGGACCCACAGAATTCTGGCTTGTACGATCTGTTTTCTTTCCTAACTTTAAAAACCAACAACAATAAAAACTTTTTTTCATCTCTATGATTTTCTTTGTATGGTTTTCCAAACCATTGCCTCCTCTATCAATTTCCAAATTTCTTTCCCTGTTTTCAACAGTTTACTTTATCTTTGGCTCTCCATTTGTCTGTCTTGTTTGTTTGGTTGTTTTTTGTTTGTTTAATTGACTTTTAATGGTGTTCTAGTTTTATTTGAGCATGGAAAATTGTTTATTGGACAACAGCCTGGTTTCCAAAGGGAAGGCTGGACAAAAATATTGAAACAAAAAACTGAACAAAGACCATGAAGAACCAATCCTCCTTTGCAGGGGACACATGACCCTAACCAGGGTGCTCACCTTGTGGTTTCTCTACCTCCCTAGGATTTGGACACAACCAGAAGAGAGCTGGAGATGCAGGTAAATGAGCCATCTAACTCAAAGTACAGAGATAGATGACGGTCTGGGACAGAGCCATCTGGGACACTGTGCAGGCATTCTGGCTAGGGTGTGAGTAACAGAAGAAGTGGAGGAGTTTGGAAGCTGGAGACATGGTACTAGGATTTTCTTTTCAGGAGACTGACCCCACAAAAGTCCTGTAGGCCAGACATGGCAGTGGACAGCATCTCAAACTGACTTCTTTATTATCACCTGCCTTTCAGATGGCTACCAGGAATAGGTCCCCGGTACCTCTTTGTCTAATGTAGATGCAGCACTGCATATGGTATTTAACACTGATGGCATAAATCCTAATAATGGCTCCTGTAGCATTATTAGGTCTTCCTTTAAAGTACTCCTGGAATTCTGCAGGGAAGAACTGGAAGACTTCCACAGTGTCCAGTCTGCAGGCCCCAGCTACTTCTTGTGCTATTCCTCCTACATTCTCTCTTGGCCTTAAAGATAAACAGTTTGGCATGACTCCAGGCTCTTGGCAAACTGCAAGATGAAATGCATCAATATGAGCTGGTAGGAGCACCCTTGCCTTTTTCATTTCCATGCTGAAGCATAAGTTGGCTGTGTCCACACATACCTGGTGAACACTGTTCAAAAGGTATCTTTGGCTGCCATGCCAGTAGTAAAATAGGAGGAAATGCCTGACCTATTTTTCAAATTTCTCCACAAAGGTCTTATGTTTCTTTCCCCTCACCTCCTCTTCCTTTTCTGGCTTGGCACTAATCATATAATTGCTGGAGTCATTATACAAATAACAGGTAAACCATTCTTACAGTTTTCTTAAGTACAACAGCATATGCATGCAACAAAGTGAACTCTCTGTGCATCTCTTCCAGCTGCTGCTCCAGTTGCACTTTTCACAAGGTGCTATGCTCCTCAACTAGCACTGGGCCTCAGCCATCTCCAGCTTCTTCAGTTGGAGCTGGCACTCATGCATTCTGTACTTGCAGAAGCCCCATGCAAGCTATTCCATCTCTTTCTGAAATTGGTTTAAGTGTGTAACCCTCTTTAAATTTAAGAGGATTTATCACACCTAAAATATTTTTTACATTAGTACTTCAGATAGACTTTTCTGACACTTTCACTTATGCTTAATATATTAGGAATACTAGCACACAAGAGAACAAAATTAACAAAAAGTTTATCAAAAGTTAACCAAAGCAAGCTTAAAGAAAAAGAATAATGTTCATACCTGTATCATGTTCTAACACTGAGCCATAGTAAGAAAACAAGTATCGTTCTGGCCCAAAAGTAGATAGTCCAATTACTATAAAAATCCACATAGATGTTACTTAGCCAATAAAAACAGATGTACTGTACAGCCCAGCTATACCATTCCTGGAACGTATCTTCCCAGAGAACAGCAGGTCAGTATATCACAAAGACACTTGCATGTGAGTGTTCATAAGGCCCAGCTACACCATTTCTGTGGTATATGTTTCCCCAGAGGACCCCAGGTCAACACATCACAGAGACAGTTGCATGTGCATGTTCATCACAGTTCTAGGACAGCAACTGTTATGACACCAAACCCAGGTGTTACACAACAAAATGACACATGGAATGTGATAAAAATATACAATGAAATTCTTTTATTTAGCCTCAGAAAAGAATGAAACTGTGTCATTTGCAGGAAAGAGGATGCAACTAATAAAACTAATCATATTTATAAATTTAAGTCAGTTTCATAAATATAGTGTTTTTTGTCATTTATGGTTTATACATTTTGTAGAGATTAAGAAAGTCATGCTTGTGTGTGTGACATAAGAGTAGAAGCAAAGTTGCTGCAACCCACATGAACGGCTACAGAGGCAGCTAAACACAGAGATATCCCTAGTTACAGCACTGTGCGAATTTTTTCTTTGCAGATTTTTCTACAATGATTATGTGGTTCTTAAATGATAACTCTATTGGCGAATATGATGTGTCACAATGGAAAAAGGTAGGAAAGTCCCCTCTTAGGGAGTGCAAAGAGATACAGGAGTAAGTGCTGTGGGACAATGCAATGGTCTTGTACCCTGTCACTTGTATTATTTTAATAAAACACTGATTGGCCAGTAGCAAGGCAGAAAGTATAGGCAGGGCAACCAAAATAGGAGAATTCTGGGGAGAGTAAAGGTTCAGTCTACAGTCTTCACAGAGGAAGTCAGACATAGAGGAAGCAAGATGAGAACGCCTCACTGATAAAAGGTACCAAGCCATGTGGCTAACACAGACAAGAATTATGGACTAATTTAAGATGTAAGAGTTAATAAGAAGCCTGAGCTAATAGGCTAACCAGTTTATAATTAATATAGACCTCTGTGTGTTTCTTTGGGATTGAACAGCTGTGGGACTGGGCGGGACAGAAACTTCTGCCAACAGGTAAGGGTCCAAAAGTAATGGGAATGGAAGGTAAGCCTCTCACTATACAAGGTGCTCTTGTGCCAAACTGTCCATGTGTAACATGGGACCATGAGAGTCAACTAACTGTTATATCCTACATTCTCTAAGCAGTCTAACTACAGCTCTCCAGCAAGAAGTGACTTTGCTCACTAGTAAGACACTGGGGTGAAGCATGTGAATGTTCCTGTCAGAATGTCTGGGTCTCATTTGCATCTTTTCTTTTTTTTGTATTATCTAAATTTCTAAATAAAAAAAACTGTCAGAGTTTTGCATATACAAACTGTTGAATATTAACTGTGCTTTGTTATTTCCAACTGAGAAAACTCATCTGTGCTTATGTATTTGCAATCTTCAATAACAAAGGCTAAGGTGGCATGAGACTTTTATAACTTAATGATAATTTCTCATGCGATGCCCACAATTAAAATTATTTCTTGTGTAAATGCCAGAGTTTAATGTAGGCCCCTGATACCCTGTATAAGGGCACTATAGAAGAAATACAATAGCTTAGGACTTCTATTAACTTTACCACTGCTTTAAAAGAGCATGCCAAGAAGGAGTCAAATGATGAATTTCTAATTCACAAAGCTGTTCAAAAAATGCTGGCTCCTTTCTTAATAGAAGAAGCATGTAATACTTAGATCTCACCCTTTCCCTCTTGTGCTACCAGGAAGCTCCTACTGATTCCTAAACTGCTTACAAAAGTGATATTGGTTTTATACTTTACATTATTTATCAACTTCTCACCTTTATTCATATTTTGTCACTGTACTTAATATCATTTAATTAGTGCTTAGGAAAAGTTACTTCACAGTGTGGGGAGATGGCTCATCTCATCAGTAAAGAGTACCTGCTATTCTTGCAGGCTTCCTGGGTTCAATTCCCAGAACCTAAACAGCAGCTCAGAAACATCTACAAATCCAGTTTCAAGAGACCAATTCCTTCTTTGGGAGTCTGTGGACACAAGGCACACACATGGTGCATAAACATAAATGCAGGTAAACACTCATATACACATACATATATGTTTGTGTGTACCATGTAAATACATACACATATATGTACATATGTATATATGTGTGTACAAATATATGAGTGTATGTATTTTTTAAAAAGAAAAGCAAACTAAAATATTTTATGAGCAAGACAAGGAAAGAGAGACTAGACACATTTTAAACAAAAAATATTATGACCACTCCCCATGAAAACTTAACACAAGGCAGAACAAAAATTCAAATGGAGGAAAATAAAATCATGAAATTTGTAGGTAAATGAATAGAACTAGGCAAAAAAATCATTCTGAATGTGGTACCCAAGACCAAGAAAAAAACAAATACAGAATGTATTTGCTTCTATGTGGATATTAGCTGTTAAATCATTAATACCCAGGTTACAATCTGTAGAACCACAGAAGTTAGGACTATGAGAGACAGATATATCATGCTAGGAAAGGGAAATAGAATAGTGATGGATGGGGAGGCTGGAACAAAAGGATCAGTGAAGGGTGAGAACGGGAATTAAGGGAGGGAATATGGGAAGAGACAGCTAACATTAAGGACCATTTGAAGGGTAATATGGCAATTTACTATAGTAGAAGCTTACTATAAATATATACATATAAGAAGGTGATCAAAAAAAATCACCAAATAATGAGGAGACAGAATCCCAACTGGTCATCTCTTGCCACCAAATAAAGTTTCTAGTACCTGAACTGTTAACCAATGGGTCCTATGGAAATCCTCAAACAACTCATGCTGTTGCCAAAACTATAGGTTGCTAGGCGGCTCTCCACAAACACCAAGGTCCCATTGCTGAGGACAATACCCACAGAACTCAATGAACATGGAGAGGTTGAACTGATGGATACATAGAGACTTCACCATTCTAGCATCATTAGTACAGGAAGGTTCTCTACATGCTACCAAAAAAATCAACACCAACACAGCTACAAACCGGTGAATCAACTGCAAGATATGCTAGTGCAACGGTGGCACAAAGCTTGTGTAAGTAACCAACCAATATTTGATTTGACTCAAGGCCACTCCATGAACTGAGTTATTAAACACCCAACACTGTTTGGGTGGCCATGAACCTGATACTAGATAGCCTAGGGACCTAGGGGAAAATCAAATACTAATGTTCTTTTAAAAAAGAAAAATAGCAATAAAATGTCTCCTAACAACTTTCTGCTCTACTCATAGGTCAGCACTTTGTTCAGCCATCACCAGAGAAAATCCCTTTTGCAGCAGATGGAAACAAATACAGAGACCCACAGTCAGATATTATGTAGAGAGCGAGAGATCTTGGAACACACAGCCCTAAATGGGATGTTTCCATCAAATTCCTCCCCTCAGGGTTCAGAGAACCCTGCAGAAGAGAAGGATGAAAGAGAATAAGATCCAGAGAGAATGGAGGACAGTAAGAAAACAAGGCCTTCTAAATCAACATGAGCAAAGCTTATGTGAACTCACAGAGACTAAAGGAGCATGCACAAGGCCTGCATGGGTCTGCACCAGGTTCTCTGCGTTTATAATATGGCTTCCAAATTAGTGTCTTTATGGAATTTCTGAGACTTGTGCCCTCTCTTGGGCTCTTTTCCTTCTGTTCATTTGTCTTTGTCCAACTTTGTTGTGTTAGTTTTTGTTTTATCTTTTATTTTATTTAATTATTATCCCTTTGAAGTTTTTTTTTCTTTTTTTTTTTTCTCTAATGTCCAAGAGAACCTGGGAGGAGTAGAGGGACAGGAAACTATAATCAGGCTATATTATGTGAGAAAGGAATCTACTTCCAATAAAAGGGGGAAAGAGAAGAAGATTGGGGTAGAGGCGAAAAGTGGCTATAATAACACCAATTCATTTCTAGGCCTAGTGAAACAAATAAAACAAAATGGACACAAGATAGCTGCATGTTATGCCACTGTGACACAAAGCAGTAAGGCTCTTGTATGTATTTTGGTGATTAAAATCAATGGAAACAACCAGATCATTTTAAAAGAATAATTTTGTTACTTACATGTCTAAAACAAAACAAAATAATAAAACATAAATATGAATGTAAAAGGTTTTAAAAGAGTATTTTAATATTTAGTATTGCTCTTTCAAAACAAACTTCCCATTAATTTAAACATTAAACTTTTTTAAAAAAGAAACATTTTAATACAAGACATGTGCTCCTCAAACATTATCAATTTGACTGATAATGTATAATGTCATCTGACCTTCAAATAGTCTGAAATTGTACATATCGAAATGTAATTTAAGTAATTTACACATACATACCAAGTGTAGTTATTAAAAACTAATTCACAGGTATCAATGCTGAATCTTGCCTAAAAGGCATCCATTTCAAAAGAAAATCAGAATGATATGATAAAGTCAGCATCAGTGGTTTAGTGACAAGAGCACACCTATTACCCTATTCTTCCTGACTGTAAGGGACAAGTAGATGGAGGTGTATGAGTGACTGCTTCTCCTTCTAAATCTCTTTTTTTTTCATGTTATCCCTTTCAAGATGTCATTTTTATTAAAGATTTATTTATGTATGTATTTTGGTTGTATGAGTGCTCTACTTGCATGCCAAAAGAGGACATCAGATGCTGTTATAGATGGTCGTAAGCCACCAAGTGGTTGCTGGGAATTGAACTTGGGACCTCTGGAAGAGAGCAGCCAGAGCTTTTAACCCCTATGACCTTGACAAGTCATTTTGTATATTTGTAATATAACATGCACTTTACAAAATCTGAGATTTCAGATACCACTTTAATAAGCAATATAGTTTTAGAAACTAAGTTTATAAAAATTGACAACAAAGGGCATGTCTTTAATATCAGAACGCATTTATGAAAAATAAAAAGTTCATGAAAGAACAATAGTTAAAAATGGCAGACAAAAAGGAGCATCACAGTAAGGTTCAAAAAGCTGGGATGACACTCATAATGAACAAAGATTTTCATTATATCTACAATGTTACAGTAGACTATACAACAAGACCTCTGCAGGGAATTCATAATAATGTGACCATTCCTACCTTATAACCAGGTCCTAATTGATGAACTGCAAATATCTGTGCCGGGTTAAGAGCTTCACTGAACACATACACGGCCCCAAGCTGGCCACAGAATACCCTATTGGCATCAGCAGTTTCTGAAGATCCAAGAAAGCACTTGTCATAGCTCTATTTTTAAAAGTCACAAGAAATGAATTGTTATTTTTTAAAGACATATCATTTATGAATACAATTCTTCATTAATATAAGTATGTCAAGATACCAATAAAAGTGAAAGCACTGTAAAAGCTATTTTCCAGGTATTTCAATAATAAAAGTCAATGAACAAGTTTTAGAAAAAATAAAGTCAGTTACATAGGAGTTAAGCACATATCATCCTTCACATTCTCAAACTTGACCACTTTTTCAAATTGTAACACTAAAGACAAAGAGTTTATAATTGAATTCATACCTCAGAAGACAAATTATAAATTGTTGACTGAAGCAAAGTTAATTTTAAATTGCTAATATTCACAGCTGATCAAATTTAGAGAGGTTAAAGTGAATCAAAATAAAGACTTTATCAAAAGTGACTATAAATCCCTAGTGTTAATTTTTTTAAATTCTTCTTAATTTCTCCACATAGATATACCAGTATTTTTCTGCACTAAATGATAGAGAAAATCAGCCTCTTCTTTTATGAGTAAGGATTATACAGGAACAAATAAATACACAATAATGATTCAATCTGCTCACAATATCGTCCACTAAATGATCTCCCAAATAGAAAGCATGGCACACCTACATCCTTTCAATGCCAACCACTGAAGCCAGAAACAGTAGTTACTGCCCAGTGCCGTCCCTCAGGATATCCCACACATTAATTCTAAGAAGAACACTAATATTCAGCTATCAATATAGACAGAGCCACAAAGAAATCAATTAGTAGATAGACAGATCTATCCAATATGAAATCCCATTTGTGCCTCACAAAATACTGAAATAAAATGTTAATGGAATACAAGAACTCATCACTAAATATTCAAGTGTAATTTAAATTGTGTAAACTAAAAGTTATTACTATATAATTTGTACATGCCCAGGCTTCTCCATTTCTTGAAGGACTATCACAGAGAATTTAAAAATCTTTCGTCTTTTTTTTTTTCTGGTGGTGTTATTCTAAATACTGCCTTTTCAGTTAAAAATCAGTCAACAAAACTGCAGGGGCTTTCTTTATAATATCTTAGTAATAAAGAGACTGCATCCCCCTACAATATCAGTGTATACGAAGAATCCTATTTCTGTGTTCTTATTTGCCTGTGGTTGCCCTATGAGTCTGTCAGGCAGTAAAACACATTTCTCTGAAAAGGAAGGGCACAGGCAGGAACTTTCTAAGATCTGTGAGCTCCAGGTAGCTTCTGTGTATAATCATATTGATTTTCTCTTTGCTGTTGTGTCTTAAAAAATGTTCTTAGTGAAAATCCAGAAATCTTAGCTTCCCAATCATACAAAAACAAGATAAAGTCGACTTGGCTGGATCAGGACAGCTTTTCACCCACAGATTGGAGACATTGTAAACAGTACCATTCATTTAAGAAAAAAAACAGAACAAGAGAATATAACCTAACCCCTGCCCTCCG
The DNA here is from genome assembly GCA_001685075.1 of Bramus lutescens. NCBI lineage: Eukaryota > Metazoa > Chordata > Mammalia > Rodentia > Cricetidae > Bramus > Bramus lutescens. Next base: position 43,048 of record LOEQ01005307.1, read on the forward strand.
AGGGATTAAAATTAAAGGAGATGAAGATAAAATTTAGAAGTTTATTTTACTTGTTTTTCTTAAAAATGAGTCATTACAACTACAACCAGGTATACTGAAAGGGTTGTGTATCACTGGTCTCAAAGATAATTTCAGCACTACAAGCCATGTTTCACTTTGGCCCTAAAATGCCAGGAGACAGGGAACACCCAGCCACAAAAATAGCAAGCATTCTTGATATTTCAACTCTATGTCTCCTCTATCTAGAATCAGTGTCACCTGTTCCAAGACAGACACACAAAGTGAAGCAAGTGTCTCTGTGTTTTGGTGGCAAAACATCCTGAATGTGACCTGCCTTCTGTTTTCACAGTCCTTTACCCTAACAGATTCCAAGCACTGCAGTCATATTGAGGTCTCTTTGTGTTTGTTTGAGTTTTTTGATTTTGAAACAATGTTTCTCTGTCTGTCCTGGAACTCTGACTGTTCTGGAACTCACTTTGTAGACTAGACAGGCCTCAAACTTAAGAGACACAGCTGCCTCTGACTCCTGAGTGCTAGGATTAAAGGTGTGTACCACCATGCCTAGACAAATTGAAGATTTTACAGTATAAACTTGGGAAGCTTGTTGTCCTGGGTCAGATGACAAGCCCAGGCCTACATTTGCATATGAGATACCTATATGAGCCCAAGACACCACATAACCTCATTATATCTTTATTTTTTTAAAATCATTAAATCATGTGTCTGAAACAACTGCATAGTATATTTAAGTTAGATATAAATTATATTAATTAAAAATTAAATATAAATTAATAAAACCTTTCAAACAGAAATTTGCATTTTCTACAAAATGGTCATTACTTATATTACAATGAGAACATATTGCAAAATCTATTTAAGAAATTTAAACTTACATCATTTGTGTTAACATGCCAAGCCATGTCACCATAGGATACCAGCTGGCCATTAACGTAACAACGGATCTCACTGTTCCTCCATCGATTGTAGATGTGGACAATGCTGATCATGTACCACTGCAATACAACAACTAAAATGTCAAATGTCACATGCAGTTATTACTGTTTAAAATATAGTCATAGCCTTTGCACTTCCCTACAAGAGGTCTCAAGAAGTTTACATCTCATGGCCCTTTCTCCCATTTCTTATGCCCCTCATGAAAGAAGAGGCCAGGGAACTCCCAACCCCCAACACTGACAAATAGAAAAAGAAGTGACTGCTTATGAACTGATGGAAAGGCACACAACATTTGAAGGCAATCACAGAAAAATCACTATGAGTGGATAAACTTCATATGGAACGCTCAGGATGAAAAAAAATGCTGAATGAAAAAGGGAAATAATGCTGCAAGCAAAAGGATGCACAGAGCCTTCATGAAACCTTCCTCAGTATTTAGATATCACATCTGTAGCAAAGTGACCTTTTGCTTTCTGCACAATGGTTTATCCCTAAATATTATGAGAAACATGAGATATGATTATCATAATAGTTTAGAAAAATAACTGGCAATAGTGCTGAAGTATAGCTGATGCAGATAATCCTACAAAGCTTCAAAAAGGAAACCATCAGAGCCTGAATTAAGAAGATGAATACACTGAGTCGGAAAACTAGGAGTTTTCAATAGTGTCTAATATTTCACTTAAATGGATTTGTAACATTAACTTATTTAATAAAATATGATGATAAGGTCTAGAGTTTTGAAACAAACCATTTATTTTGGATCATAAGTACAATCCTTAAGATATATGAATACATGAATGTATAAATTAATGGCTAAGTTAATCTCAGTTAAGTTATATTTTTTTCTGTCTCTTGAGATGATCAAAATGTAGTAGATGCAAGTTGAGTTTCCACCATTTCAAAGAACCCCAAAGTTTGACATATTTTTACTTAAAAAACAGTAACAGAATTGGAGAACAGAGAAGTATACTGACACTAATCATATATACTGTGACCTACATTCAATTTGGAGATTCAAAAACTGGTACACAAAAGTGTACAACAAGAAATAAGAAAAATACATATACTGATACTAAGAATTCTTGAGGTTATATATTACAACTAAAGAAAATAAGTAAAAATGAAACACAGTATTTACACAAATATCACTAGAAGCCAGGCAATGACCACTTTCTACAAATGAGGTAACATGCTAATAGTTACACTCATTTTTGCAAGGTCAAACACTTCTTAAGTGGTGCTGCTGGGTGCACGTCTTTTTAGGAATGGTCAGTAACCCACTCACTGTGGTATAGTTTTCCCTTATTGAAGTATAATAAGAATGTAACTACCACAACTCCTGGAAAAATAAGAAAGAAAAAAATTTGATGATTTTTCTATAATAACAATAAAGCCAAATAATTATAATTATGATTTTCAATTTTGAGATTTATTAGAATATTTGCAAAAAAAAATAATTTGAAGCTGAATCAATCCCTGGGACCTACTCCTCCCAAGAGCCTTTGCCATCCCTGTATTTAAAATACAAAAAGAAATAGGAGTGTGTTTTCATAAGCAAACAGGGAAAAAAATAAAATGTGAACAAATGGATTGAACTGCTTTTACTTTCACTAATAAAAATTCCACCTGCTTGTTTGTTTGTTTTTTTAACTTATACCTATTTTCGTTACTGTTATACTTTATTATAAAACTTTCTTATAATTTCCATTAAGGATCTGGGTGGATGGAAAGGGGAAAGGATCAGGGAGGAGTTGGAAGAGGGAAAACCATGATCAAAATATATTATGTGAAAAAATGTATTTTAAATAAAAAAGGAAGCTACAATATTTGTCAAAAATAAATATTTCTAACATTTGCAATTCCAATCATATTTACTTATATCAAGATCAGTGGTTCTCAACCTTCTTAATGCCATGACCCTTTAACATAGCTCCTCATGCTGTGGCGAACCCAACCATACAATTATTTCATTATTACTTCATAACTATAACTTTGCTACTGTTATGACCTATATTGTAAATATCTGCTATGCAGGACATCTGATAAACAGGCCCCACAAGTTGAGGACCACTGACCTAGACTGATGGCACTTATGTCTTTAGAAAGCAAAAGCTCTTTTTATTTAAGTATTTTTTCTTATGTCTCCATATGTGTCTGTGTGAAGGTGTTAGATCCACTGGAACTGGAGTTAAAGACAGTTGTGAGCTATCACTGCATGTATTGGGAGTTGAACCTGGGTTCTCTGGAAGAAAAATAAGTACTCTTAATCTTTGAGCCATTTCTCTAGATTAAGTCATATTTTTATATAGCTAACCAATTTATTGGCATTCTACTGAATTCAATACTCTGACAGTCATTTGAGATAATAAAAATGAATCCATAACAGATTTTAATCAAAACACTCACTAAATGGGCATATAAATAAATGATGATTTGAAAAGAATAATTATTAAAAGAGTAGGCGTTAATTATATATGAAAATAATATATATCAAAGAAGATAGGTAGGGGTGCAGCTCTTTGATACAGTGCTGCCTAGCATGCATGAATCTCCTTGGTTGAATCCCCAATGAGGAGAGGAGGGAAAAAGAGAAGGGAGGGAAAGAACCCAGAAAAAGATGACACCGAATTGTTACAAGGTAGAACAATCTGAGAGGATGTGATATAAAGACTTAGAACTGTCTGAACAAGTAAACTTAATTCATTCTGATTATAAAACACATGGACAAAATGTTTATTTTGTAGTTATTGAAAAGTAAATCATTAGCTTAAGCAAATGAATATTAACAAGAAGATAAGTCTATTATTAGTGTATGAAATAGTTTAGGAAAGAAACAAATCAAGATGAAAAGAAAGCAATGTGAAAAAGATAAGTAGCAAAAATGAAATTTCAAAAGAAAATAGAAGGATTCTTAAAGATATAATACAAAGTACTAGAAAAGTAATCAAAAGAAAATGAAGAACATACCCCAATTATTATAATGACAGACATCTAAACCAGAAGATGTCAGCACATATGTGAATGTGGACCTGGAGAGAGGACACTAAGTGTTTTTTGTTCTGAGGTTTGAGAGTGAAAAGGCGCCCAAGTGGAAGCATCTCACAAGTGGTGAGAAGACAAGGAAGAGAGCAACGAAGAATAAGAGTACAAACAATTATGAAACTGAATAAAAATCCCCAGTTTTTTAAAAAGAAAAACAAAGTTCTGTCCACTGTCACAGTCACAGGCCTAGTTCCTACAGGTGTGGTATTCATTAAATATTCAGCAAGTTCTTCCTGGAAGAATTAGATCAGACTCAGCAAATGAACAAGCATGAGAGAAATCACACATAAAGGTAAGAAGAAATCGCAGGAAAGAGAAAGCAGTGAAAGGCAGGAGCAAAGTTAAAGAACATTACAGAAGTCAAAGCAACAAAGTCCTGAGATGAGGTGAATGGTAACTGACATGATCTCCAAGGGAAGCATTTACTCTGCCCTACCTTGCGTGGTTGGAAATCATACTTCACACAGTGCTGGAAACCTTTTCCTTTGGACTTCAGAGATGTGACTATCAAACAGTTGCCAACAAAATGAGCAGAGTAACCAACTCCTTTGCTAGTACGAAAACTGTAGTAATACAAGAATATAAAAACTCTGATTAAAAGAAATATACCAACACCTACTAAGACCTTATACAATGAAACTTAATTCTCTGTATAGTCATAGTTAACACATTGGCCAAATAGAAATTTAAAAAGCATAAGGTTTATAGTAACTAAAAAATTGAGGAATTTAACTCAGGAAATAATAGACCATGAAAACTTTTTATATTTAAATGTAAAATATCACACACATAAAACAAATTAAAGATCAAGGTGTCTGCTGGAAAGACTTCATCTACTGCAAAGGACCACCTCCACTTAGCAATTCAAAACTCACTTCAACATGGTTCATGTTGTTAATAACAACTTGGTCTCTAGTCTTCAATGCTTATCAAAAGATCTTACCAAAAAAAGCTGATTTTCTAATTATGTGAGTGAGCAAATAAGTATATGTATTTCAGTCTAAATAAGAACATGAATACTAAACAATCTTATTTAGATTTCTTTCCTGGCTATTATTATTTTTAGCCCTTAAGTCTACTTGTCAAAATGAAAGACAGAGTAAACAAACTCTAGTGGGAATTGGTGTCTTAGCTACTACATCTGATACTAGATGATCCCTTTAACAGATTTATCTTTATTTCTTATACTGTAATGGAGGAGAAAATAAAAATGTTAAGACACTTACCTAGAATTGATTGTAAATAAATAACTATTAGCTATATGGGTTTTACAGTAATATTTAATTTCAATATTCAAATTCATAAAAACAAAAGTCCTAAAATTAAGCATATTACTTACCAATAAAGATAAGGTTTATCCTTATCAACATTAATATTATTTAATGGATCCATACGAAACCAAGTGTTGAGAGTGAAGCCATTCTGATAAGGCCACTTTGCAATAGGAGGCAAAGCAATTGCCTACAAGACAATGAAACAAGGTAAATTATCAGTTAATGAAATACAAAGTCAATACAGTCAAACTTCCCTTCCATGCAAACATCGAACTACAAAAATAAACTATTATTTCACTTAAATAACCTATACATACTGTTTTTTGAAACACAAAAAATTAAGTATCATTACTATCTTGCTCACCAGATTCCATACTGTTCTCTAAACCCCACCTTTAATTCCAACAATATAGACACATTTGACTACTGACATTCCTCAGAATTTTCTGATTCTGATTCTCTATGCTAGTTTTTGTAGGACCTCATTTTGTTAATGCAGCTGGAAGAGTTACAGCTGGGAAAACATGCCCTGGAGAGTGTTAATGGAGTCAGGGACAAACTCTAAAGCACTGGAAGCCAAGCATAACAAGTAAACAGGGCACAGGTGATGGATATTCACAAGCCCTGCCTCAGGAAAGCAGAGGCAGGAAAACTGTGAGGTAGATGCCAGTCAGAGTTACATAGCAAGATTGTCTCCAACCCCGGCCCCCACAACAACAACAACAACAACAAAAGAACCACAGACACATACAATATGATTTTATTTTCTTTCATAGGACAATCTAGAAAGGACAAACTAATAGAACACCAAATAAACTCAGATAACAGAAAAATAGGTAAAAATAAATACATGTGTTTAAACTTACCGCAGCACTACACCCAGGAAAATTGAAAAATGTATCAGGACCATGTCTTTGTGGCATCTGATTAAGAACTGACAATAATTTTACTGCATGCCTTGGCTAAGAAAACAATGAAAGAAACAATAGTTGCACAAAGTTAACAATAATACCTAATAGAACACTTTTAATCAATGGACTGTATGGTAACTATTGAGAAAATTGTATTTAAAAGATTTACTAAATGGTTTAAGAAGGAAACAATTATCATTAACAGTTCAAATACATGGCTCTCCAGGTACAATCTGTTGAACATTAATTATTAATGTACGGGTATTGAAGACTCATCCCTCTGACCACAGCTTACCCAGATTCCACTTTCTCCTCGAAGCATGCTGAATAAAAGCTTCAACTCCTTGACAGTGATGCTGTAGCTGGCAAGAACCCCCAACATATCAACCAGAAGATCTGCAGAGGAGAATAAAGTTATTCTACACTCTAGGCATGAGCTCATCTGGCAAGCAACTATATTTTGAAAAGGGCAGAAAGTTACCAAATGTTACTTCTATTAAAAAAAAATCTAATATACCTAAGTGTCCTCATGAACGCCTCTTCTGATTCATGATGCAGACAGAGAGATTTGTTACAAGTAGGAAAAGGAAAGTAAAAATATTTAAAAGTACCAAGACAGCATTAAACAATGGCTGTTTTAAAACTGGCAGCTGACCAACAAAACATGGAAGTGAACCATTTAACTCCAGGGTAATTTACAATTTTGAGCATTTACTCCACATGGGGCACTATTCCAAGTACTTTATATGTACTAATATCAGAAAGCCTCAAATAAGACTATGAGTTTTTAAATATCATCATCTCATTTTAAAATTGGGCAAATTAGGGCCCAGACTATAACTTAGTCACACTGCTAAAAAATGCATGCCCAGCAAACAGCAAAGTCAGTATTCAAACCCAGGCAATTATGAATTCTCTCACTGTCACTCACTAATCTACAACTAGATCTAATTTGAACACAATACTACTGATTTTCATTATGCTAATGCGAATATTTATGAATGTGTAACAGACACAAGTCAACAAATAATGAGAAAAATCAATCTTGTATCTGATAACCTTCCCTACATATTATGATTAATACTTCTCTCAATATTCTTTGTAAGAAATTAATCAACTAAATATTGATACATCTCACATTCTGAAGTCCTTATATCATATGCAAGTTAATACAAATACACACATATACATACATATGAAAGTTATTAGCAATTGATATTAGAAAGTAAATTAGAAAATAAAATCTATATTGTCAAATACACAAATTAATGACTAGAATTTGAAAAACTAAAATATAAATTCAAAATTAAATATGGTTATCTTCAACAATAAATAATTCATTATTCTTTAATTACCAGCACAATGAGTAAACAATCTCTATGGTAAAATATTGACAGTGTGTATGCCATTTTTGAGAGATCCTTAAATGAAGCCAAATGTCTCATTATTTAAATAATTAAACTGTATAAAAATGTTAGTGTATAAAATCAGGCTTCTTCCTAAAAGAAAAGTCTATATAAAAATCAAAAATCTTAAAAGCTGGAACTTTTCAGCTAAAATAGCTATCACTGACAATTTCCTAAATGATTACAAAAATACTATGGAAAAAAATCAACTTTATATTTATAATTATCAGGATGAAGAAGACACAATTTGTGGTAAGTTACTTTTTAAATTTTTTTATATATTATACATTTGTTGATGACCCATAATTAAGCAGTTCAGTTTAATTTTATTACGGCAGATAATTTTGCAACCACAAAAATTTTAAAGAGGAAAAAATTACTACTGCTATAAAAGTTTTTATCAATTTACTACAACTATTTAACCACATTTTGGTGTTAAGTTAAATTGTTAACTTTAGAGTGTCTCTATAAACTTAACACACCACAGCACTCAAAGAAGGTACTCATCTATTAATAGTATGCTGGTATTCATTCAAACTTTCAGTAAAGTATCCAAATTTTAATTTCTCTATTTTAACTAGTTAAGCAGCATATTTGTTTTTGCGTTTTTCCAAAACATTCATTCCTTTTTCTCATATTCTTTGGCTATAAGGCCCTTTGGGAAGGAAATGTCACCAAAAAGAAAAGAGAATTAAGGAACTTCAACTATAACAGAGAATGACTTAACAAGCCATTACTGCATTCTTATTTGGTCACTCATGAATTAAGTTCCAGTAACTACTATAAACTACTATGTATATAATTCTGCTCACGCTAAAACTATTCTGTAAAGTAGTAGCCAGATTATTTAAGAAAAAAAAAGCTCCTTATCGGGATTGAAAGATCATATGATTTTTCTAAACAATGTATACTATACCACCATATTTACACACACACACACTCAAATTTATATAAATTCCTGTAAAATAACTCTAAATATTGAAAGTAATGCCAAATTTAATCTCATTTTTAATTATGCTATTATTATTCCTCCAAAACCATGATCAAGAGAAATAATACATGCCACTTTGGACATGATTTCAAAATAATAAGAAAACCAAATTCTGAATTATTTCTTTTAGATTTAAAATCCATTCTTATTAATCTCACTTACTAATCACTATTGTTCGTTTCCTTCTTTCGTAATGTTTTACTCTGAAAATTTAAAAATTAAAAGTGCATGTGTGAAACCATTAAAAATTATCTGTGTCTTAACTATTTGTAAGAGCTAAATATTTTATTGTACAGTCAAATTAGCATTTTGGGAATTGTAGAAGTATTTTCATGTCAGAATATATGTTTAACATCTGTTTCTTTTTAAACAAACAAACCAAAACAAAACAAAGCCTGATTTTTCAAACTGTACTTATGTTCTAGAGATAACTGCTGCTGTGGGGTTGTCAGCCAAACATTTCTTCTGAAACACATTTAACTACAGAGGAGACTCACCTGCAGAAAGCTAAGAGCTGGCAGTAAAAAATCCAAGATTCCAAGAGTATTATTTCAAATAATATAATAAGCAAAATAAACCCATTTTATATACATATTATATTCTATTTCACAATATGTACTATAGTGATTGGATGTGAGTGGCGCCTATAGGCTCACATATTTGAATACTTGCCCTCCAGTTGGTAGAATTGCTTGGAAAGGAGTGGGAGGCCTGGCCTTCTTAGAAGAGGTGTGTCAGTTGGGGCCATTAGTGTGCCTCTCTCTGCCTCTAACTTGCAAATCAAGTTAAGAGCACTCAGTTGTTCCTACTGCTGCCTTGTCTTTGCTCTCCCATCATGGACTCTAACCTTCTGAAACTGAAAGTTCAATAAAACATTTTTTTCTTCATTAGCTGTCTTAGTTGTAGTGTCTTAGCACAACAATAAAAACTCAAGGCTAAGTTTAACAGAGAAGTGTCCTCCAAAAATATGATGGCAAAAATAGGTACTTTGAAGAGATATAGCCTGCTGATTCTTCATGTTCTAGGTGCAGCAGACTGGGAAGCATAGAGCTGGAGTAACTTGGTAAATGGCTCTGACCTACATATTGTGGTATTTTAAATACCGCTTATTTTTCTGATAATCTTCTATTATACTTAATTCTTCATAGTACTAAGGCTTTAATAAAATTTAGGGGAGAAATCTAGTAATTATGTTTGCCTAGTACAATTCTCTTTTATCTTCTAGTCTGTACATTTCCATTAGCATAAAAGGCAATTTGTCCATATGTTCCTATTTATTTATTTTAAATCAAGGCAGTTTCTACAAATCTATTTTCACTGTAAAATATAAAGTAGTACATGAAACCTTAGAACTATTTGAATCTTAATTTTCTGTCAGGCCATGCCATACCTGCAATCATGTCATCTACAGCACTCATTTTCAGCAATACTTGCTCAATCAGTCCCACTTCTGTGCTGGTCTGTAAATTCCGGACACTTTTTCGTAATATGGCTGTAAACATGCTCCATATTTCTGCTTGACATGTTACATCACAGTGCTCCAAAAGCTCTGTCATGCATGTTATGCTCTCAGCATCCTGGATGATAAAGTTCATCTCCAAATCAAATTCCCCACCAACCAGCTGAAAGTAAATAGGAAAAATAGAAAAAAAAAGTAAGTAAAAATGACAGGGAACATTATTTACAACATTAACATAAAACAATAACAATCAAATATCAAAGAAGTATGGAGACTAAAAGTTTTCTAAGTCATCTTGCATAAAGCAAATTTTGATCAAAGTTTGAGTTACAGAAATAAGAAATGAAACAGCGAAACAAGTATCATTTTTGCAGAGACAGAAGAAAAATATACTTTCAAATCTAGAGAAACACAGAAACTACAGAACATAATTACAAGGTGAGATTCAGGAAAATTTCCCTTTTAAAAATATCAGAAATGATCCAGTATCTAAAAATAGATATTAAGACAAAAGTCATTTTCATTTTTTATTACTGAAGTTATAGGGGGAAAAAGCAATGTAATAAAAAGCTTTGTTTTATTTCAACATAGAATATGAAGAAATATAAAATTAACAAAAGAACAACTTACAGTAAGTGTTGAAACATTAAAAGAATAACTTTTACAAAGAAATATGTAAGGCTTTACAATCTTCTAAGCCATAAAATTAAAAATGGAGAAAGTTAATTTACTGTCAAAATTATAACTTGTGGCAAATGACTCAAAAATATTATTGTCCCCATCAACATGCTAATTTAAAGACCATTACTAGCCCCACTAAATGCACAGTAATAGAAGAACACACAGAATAAAATACTATGATGGGCTTATTACTCTTTGTTGATCAAATCACATGAATTATTACTGTGGTAGTTAGAATAAGGATGGCCCTCATAGGTGGCACTATTTGAAAGGATTAGAAGGTGTGGCCTTGTTGGAGGAAGTATGTCACTAGTCATGGGCTCTGAGATTTCAAAAACCCAAGCCAGGCCCAGCGATTCTCTTTTTCTGATGTTTATAAATCTAAATGTAGAACTCTCAAGCTATTTCTCCAGTACTATATATGCCTGTGTGTCACCATGCTTCCTACCATAATGATAATGAACTAAATCTCTGATACTGTGAACAAGCCCCAATTAAATCTTTCCTTTATAAGATTTGCGTGGTCATGGTCTCTCTTCACAGCAATAGAACACTAACTAAGACAATAATACTCAACTGAAAGCATTATTTTTACTAAACAATGATAACCTGGCTATGCTTTTAGTCTACAGAATGAAATATTTAGAAAAAATTTTTTTTAAAACTTGATATATTTGAAAATATTCATTTGTTCATTCAATAAGCATTTTATGTTAACTGTTTTAAAAACTATTATATACTAGTAGACAAGAAAATTTTCACACACTAACAGTGGTAAATTCCAGGAAGAGGTGAGTACATGTAGCCTATCTTATTCAAAACTAGCAAGACTATAAAAAACATAAAGCATAAAGGCTGGCTTAAAATAAGGATTACTTTAAAGTGAAAACAAAGAAAATCAAGGTTAGGAACAGACAGAAAATAAAACTCAATTTGAGAAACTCATTTTGTAAAACTCAAATTAAGAATTCATTTCTAACAACTGAAAAGCATCCACAAATCCAGATAATCAGTGAAAACAGGGCAAATGATAATAGCACCACAATCTCACCTAGCATGGCGTCAGTACTTTATATTTTCTAAGAGTCTATTATCATCTTCACTTTAGACACAAAGAATCTAAGGGACAGAATTAAATAACTTGAAGATAGTCATAACATAGGTGAGAGTTCCAGGTCCAACCACAAGACTTTCTTTATAAGAATTTGTATAAACAATAAAATCTCATTTAGGACTATTCTACATCATAAAATTAAACATATTTCTAAAATTTTAAATTTTATGTTCAATGAACATTTTCAATTTATGACACAAAATTCAATTCTAAGTAACTAGCACCTCTTATTAATTTTGATCTTTGATTGAACTATTCTCCAGCTGCACTTCTGCATCTGAAAGAACCTTTCTGGTTTGTTTATAAAAATTATTGCAAAAGTGATTAAGCGATTGACTCTCGATTCAAGCTTCCTGCATTCAGATCCAGTCTAAACCACCTACTGGATATATGACCTTGCTAAAGCTACTTTTCTAAACCACAGTAATCTAACAGTGATTGGAGGTCTCTTAGCATAGGACCTAGAGAGATGGCTCTGTTAAGTGAAATGCTTGGTGCACAAACCTAAGTACTTAAGATCAAGATTCTCTAAATTAAAAAAATAAAAATTCTGAGCATGGCAGCCCCTGTCTGTAATTCCAGCACTGGGAAGGTGTAGACAAGAGCATCTCTACAGGTAGTCTAGTTGAAACAGTGAACACCAAGTTCAGTGAGAGATCTGGCATCAAAACAAAGACAAGGAAGAGAGTCCAGTGTAATAGAACATTTGAAATCAGAACTCAGGCGGAAAAGGCAGGTAGATTTTTGTAAGTTTGAGGTCAGCCTTTTAGTCACAGTAATACAATGAGTTTAGGCCAACCAGTACTACATAATGAGCCCATCAAAGAAGAAGGAAAAAAAGAAAAAAAGTATAGATACAACTACCCAGTGTCAACATCTAGCATCAGTATCCACACACTAGTGTACACATGAATATGTTCACATCCATATACTCACACACATACAGAAGTACAGGACACAATGGCAGGCACAGTCAGCATTAGGGTGAAATTTGTTATTAGGAGAGCTAGAGCAACCCCAATTTTCCATTTAAAACATGGACTCATCTGACCTAATATAAATGAAGACCCATAAAACTGAGTCAGCAGGTCTTAAGTTTCTAGCCAACAGTGTACTGCACCATGACATTCTCTATCTTCCTGAGTACCAAACCCAACTAGTATTTCATCAGTCCACACAACTATAGAATACCTAGCTATTCATTACTGTATGTCTAATTAACCTGAGTCGTCGTCATATGAAACTGTTCGTGAGTCATTAGCAACCCAGAAGAGGTTTTCCATCTCACTGATATAAATATTTACTGATGAATCTAACAACAGATATATAACTGACCCTGTATATAAATCTGGAGAAACATGCCGGAATAAGAACGCAAAAATTGAAAAGACAGCACTAAATTTTTTTAGATTAATTTGTTAAACCAGTTTTAAATACTACAGCAGAGTCTGGTATAAATTCAAGTACATATATAAATAAAGTAAGTAAATATTTAAAAAAGGACACAAATAAAAGAGAAAAGGTCTGCTTTAAAACAGAACTAATGTCCCAAATTCTAGCAATTAAGCTCTGCTACATAAAGTGTAAGTTTCCATCTTTCACATTCAATAACATACCATCCTTCTATGTATTATTTAATTGCAAAAAAAAAGTACAATCAAGGTTCCATGATTTTTTGGTCCAAATAGCAAAAACATGCTATTTGGTTGGAATCTCCAGTTCACCTCTGCACAATCTAGAAAGTCTTTCTCTCTCCCTTCCCCTTCCTCCCTCCCTCCCTCTCTCTTTCTCTCTCTCTCTCTCTCTCTCTCTCTCTCTCTCTCT
>LOEQ01005307.1:58379-72104 GCA_001685075.1 Bramus lutescens
GATTAAAGACCTCAATATTAATCTGAACACACTGAACCTGATAGAAGAGAAAGTGGGAAGTAGTCTATAAAGAAAGAATATTAAGAGCTACAAAGGAAAAAGGCCAGGTAACTTATAAAGACAGACCCATCAGAATTACACCCTACTTCTCAATGGAAACTCTGAAAGACAGAAGAACGTGGATGGGTGTGGTGCAGACACTGAAAGACCAGGGATGCAAGCCCAGACTACTATGTCCAGCAAAGCTTTCAATCACCATATATGGAGAAAACAAGATATTCCATGACAAATCCAGCCTTACAGAAAATACTAGAAGGAAAACTACAACCCAAGGAATTTAGCTGCACCCACAAAAACACAGGCAACAGATAACCTCACACCTCACACCTCACACCAGCATACCCCCAGGAAAGGAAACACACAAACACTACCACCAAAAAATAATAGGAATAAACAATCACTGGTCATTAATGTCTCTTATTATCAATGGACTCAATTCACCTATAAAAAGACACAGGTCAACAGAATGGATATGAAAATAGGATCCATCCTTCCGTTGCATACAAGAATGACACCTCAACCACAAAGACAGACATTACCTCAGAATGAAGGGTTGGGGAAAGATTTTTCCAATCTAATGGACCTAAAAAAATAAGCAGGTGAGCTATTCTAATATCTAACAAACTATACTTCAAATAAAATCAGTCAAAAGAGATGGAAAAGGACACTTCATACTCATCATAGGCAAAATCTATCAAGATGATGTCTCAATTCTAAACTTCTATGATCCAAATACAAGATAACCCACATATGTAAAAGAAACATTACTAAAGCTTAAATTGAACATCAAACCCCATACACTGATAGTGAGAGACTTCAACACCCCACTCTCACCAAAGGACAGGGCTGTCAGACAGAAACTTAACAGAGAAATAAGAGAATTAATAGATGTCATAATTAAAATGGACTTAGTAGATATCTACAGAAAATTTCACCCAAATACAAAAGAATACACCTTCCTCTCAGCACCTCATGGAACTGTCTCTAAAATCGACCACATACACAATAACAAAGCAAACCTCAACAGATACAAAAAAAAACTGGAATAATCCCATGTATTTTATAGGATAACCACAGCTTAAAGTTAGACATCAACAACAACATTAATTGCAGAAAGTCTACAAACTCATGGAAGTTGAACAATGCTCAACTGAATCACCCCTGGGTAAGGAAGAAATAAATAAAGACTTCTGATAATTAAACAAAAATGAATATACAACATACCCAAACCTATGAATACTATGAAAGCAGTGCTAAGAAGAAAGTTCACAGTACTCCACAAAATTGGAAAATTTAAAAGAAATGGACAATGTTCTGGATAGGTACCATATACCAAAACTAAATCAAGACAAGATGACAATTTAAATAGGCCTAAAAACCCTAAGGAATGAGAAGCAGTCATCAAAAGTTTCCCAACCACAAAATGCCCAGAGCCAGATGGTTTCAGCACAGAATTTTACCAGAATTTCAATGAAGAGGTAATACTTATACTCCTCAAATTGTTCCACACAACAGAAACAGAACATTACAAAACTTTTTTTTTATTAGAATACAGTTACCCTGATACCCAAACCACACAAAGAAAGAGAATTACAGACCAATCTCCTTCATGAACACTGATACAAAAAATACTCAATAAAACACTGGCAAACCAAAACCAAGACCACATCTAAAAAAAAAAAATCCATCCACCATGATCAAGTTGGCTTCATCCAAAAGACTCAGGAATGGTTCAACATATGAAAATCAGTCAATGTAATCCACCATATAAATAAAATACATATGATCATCTCACTAGATGCTGAAAAAGTCTTTGACAAAATCCAACACCCCTTCATGAAAAAAGTCTTGGAGAGATCATGGATACAAGGGACATATCTAAAAATAATGAAAGAAATATACAACAGACCAACAGTCAACATCAAATTAAATGGAGAGAAAAATGATTCCACTAAAATCAGGAAGAAGACAAGGCTGTCAACTCTCTCCATATTTATTCAATATAGTACTCGAAGCTCTGGCTAGAGTAATAAGACAATAAAAGGAGATCAGGGAATACAAATAAAAAATGAGAAAGAAGTCAAACTTTTGCTATTTGAAGGTATTATATTTATTTTATTATATTATATTATATGATAGTATACATTAGTGACCCAAAAAATTCTACCAGGGAACTCCTACAACTGATAAACACATTCAGTAATGTGGCAGGATACAAGATCAACTTTACAAAAAATCAGTAGGCCTCAAATCAAAACAACTCTGAGATACCATCTTACAACTCTCAGAATGGCTAAGATATAAACACTGATGACAGCTTATGCTGGAGAGGATGAAGAACAAAGGGAACACTCCCCCATTGCTGGTCGGAGCGCAAACTTGTACAGCCACTTTGGAAATCAGTATGCCAATTTCTCAGAAAATTAGGAATCAATCTACCTCAAACCCAGCAATACCACTCTTGGGCATATACCCAAAAGATACATACTCATACTACAAGGACATTTGCTCAGCCGTGTTCATAGCAGCATTATTTGTTATAGCCAGAACCTGGGAATAACCCAGATGCCCCTCTACCAAAGAATGGTTAAAGAAAATGTGGTAATTTACATAATGGAGTACTACGCAGTGGTTAAAAAAAATGACATATTGAAATCTGCATGCAAATGGATGGAACTAGGAAAAGAAAAAAAATCATGAGTGAGATAACCCACGAAGACAAACATGGTATGAACTCACTCATAAGTGGATATTAGTCATAAAACAAAGGATAACCAGCATGATGGTGGTGGCGTATGCCTTTAATCCCAGCACTTGGGAGGCAGAGGCAGGCAGATCTCTGTTGAGGCCAGCCTGGTCTACAAGAGCTAGTTCCAGGACAGGCACCAATAATTACAGAGAAACCCTGTCTCAAAAACCCCAAAAACAAACAAACAAAAAACCAAGGATAACCAGCCTATATTCCACGACCCCAGAGAAGCTAGGTAACAAGGAGACCCTAAGACAGACATACATGAATCCCCTTGGGAAAAAGAAATAGACAAGATCTCCTGAGAAAATTGGAAGTTGGGAGAGAAAAAGGAAGGCAGAAGGGGAGGAGGAGAGGAGAAAATGAAGGAGGAGGAAAATATGAGGGAGCGGAATGGTTGAGATAAAGGAAGGACAGTGAGGACAAGCAAGGAAAGAGGTAACCAGATTGAGGGAATCATTACGGGGCTAGCGAGAAACCTGGCACTAGGACAATTCTCAGGAATCCACAAGGAAGACCCCAGCTAAGACTCTAAGCAATAATGGAGAGGGTGCCTGAACTGGCTTTCCCCTGTAATCATGTTGATGACTGCCTTAATTGTCATCGTAGAACCTTCATTCAGCAACTGGATGGAGGGGAGAGAACCTTGGACTTCCCACAGGGCAAGGAACCCTGACTGATCTCTGGAATGGACAGCGAGGGGGAGGGGAAGTGGGGGAGGGATACCCTCCCTTTACCCTCCTCCCCTGGAGGTGGAAATTTTTAATAATAAAAAAGCCCCACTCATCTCCAAGTGTCCCCACATTTAAACAAGCAGAAACAAGTATTTTTTTAAAGGTCAGTATTATGCTACCTGAGTTGTTAAAAATTTACAAAATTTTCTGTTTCTTTTGAAAATTAGTATATAGAGTAATAAGTTTCATTGCAGTATTTTCATATATACCATGTTCTTTTGTCAGGACTTTTTAAGTTAGATTTTATTAGTAATTTCATACATAAATACAACATATTTAGATCATATCCATTTTCCCCCTTGAGTTCCTCCCAGATCTCCCCCAACTACTTCCTACTTCAAACTTAGTGTATTCTTATTTTTTTAATAACTCATTGAGAACAATCAATGACAAGTGTTTGCACACCAGTGTAGGACCATCAATTGGAGCTCAGCAACGAAAGATGGGTCAGGCCACTGAAGAAAACACTCTTCTTCCCTCAGTAACTACCAACTTCCAACTGCTCTTAGGTTAGGGGTGGGAATTAGCAAGCCAATCCTCTCTCTGTGTTGCAGTGTTGACTGCTTTGATTCTATGCATAAAAACACCACTGCTTTGAGTTAATGAGTGCAATGGCCCTATCATGTCCAAAAGACACTAATTCAAACTGTCCTATCTCATATCTGGCTCTTAGAATCTTCCACCCCTCTTTCTCCATAATACCTGAGCCTATAGGAGAAATACATCCTCTTTGTCCACTTGCATGCCACATCAGCCTGTCCCACCAATGGTCACTCCCTCCTAACAGTAGCCTCCTTCCTACTGTCTCTACTGTTGTGCCGCACGAGCTCTATTGCAATCTTCAGTACTATTTCAAAATCTCTCCTTCCACTCAGATTGACCCTTTCTAGTTCCATAACAATACGTGTGTACTTTCTAGTTCCATAACAGTACACATGTGCACACTGCATATATATAATACACATATCTAAAATTAAAATCTAAAATCTACATGAGAGAAATTGTGGTATCTGTTTTAATGAGTCAGGCTTATTTCACTTAACAAGATCTCCAGTTCAACACTATGATCTCTGGTTCCATTCATTTTTTTAACAAATGTTAATACATTTTTTGTTTATGGCTCAACAAAATTGCATTGTGTGAACATGTATGTTTTTCTTTTTTCTCAACTGTTTAAGAATATCCAAGTCGGTTCCATTTATTAGATATTCTGCATAATGTAGCTATAAATGTGAATGTGCAAATATCTCTATGGTAAGATGTAGAATCCTTTGGGGGCATTATAGCTAGGTCCTACAGTAAGTAGTTTTATTTTCAGTGATTTTTTTTTAGAAATAGTCATAATAACTGTGGCAGTTTACATTCCCACCAAGGGTAAAAAGAATTACTTTTCTCCACATATCTTGTCCTTTGTTTTCTTGATACTACCCAATGTTACTGGAGTGGAGATGGAACATAAATGTGGTTTTAACTTGATCTTATTTCCCTAATGTTATTAAGGATGATGAACACATTTTAAAATATGTATTGGCCATTCAGCTTTCTTCTTTTGAAAATTGTTATTCAGGACATTTTGCACATTTACTGATTGAAGGATTTGGGTGGTTTTACTTTGTTTTGTTTTGGTGTGTGTGTGTATGTGTGTGTGCTCAATTTTGCAATTCTTTGATGGTGTCTAGATAGAACACCCTCTTTGATGTATAATTGGTAAAGATTCTCTTTCTGAAGGCTGCCTCTTCATTCTGGGAATTGTTTGCCTTGCTCATTTCCTATAATCTGACTTGCAAAGTCTTGGTGTTATTATCTTTCTACTGAAGTCCTTTTCAGAATGGCTATACCTACATATTCATATTTACCTCTCAGGTTTTAAGAGACCTTATATTAAAGTCTTTGATCCACTTTAAAGTGATTACTATGTAGGGTGAGAAACGGGTATAGTTTGTTTTTGTGTGGATATCGAATTCATCAGCAACCTTTGATGAAGAAGCTGTTTTTCTAGATATCTGCTTTTCATATCTTTGTATAATAATTGAAAGACTTTAGTTGTATAGTTTTATTTCTGAGTCCTCTATTCAGTTGGTTTACATGTCCCTTTCTGTGTCAGTACCAAGTTGTTTTATCACTTAGAGCTCTGTAGTATAATCTGGTTACAGCTACTGTGATAACCCAGCATTGTTCTTTCTGCCTTAGCAAGCATTGTTGTTTGTTTGTTTGTTTGTTATGGAGTGAGGTCTTTGTACTTACAAGTGAATTTTAGTACTGCTTTTTTAATTCTGCAAAGAACATCAAATAAATCTTTAAGTAGACTGTATAAAATCTGTATACTATTTTTGATGACCATTCTCACGATGTTAATTGTGCCAATCCATGAGAACAAAAAGTCATTCCATCTTTAGCGACTTATTCAATTTCTTTCTTTGGTATCTTAGACATTTTAATGGAGAGGAATTTCACCTTTGTTGTTAGGAGGATTCCTGGTTTTTGTTGTTTATTTATAAGCTAATGTTAATAGGACATACTAATTCTTAGCAAGTTCATATTGGTACAAAAGAGCTGATTTTCTTTTTTTAAAAAAAATTACTTTATAGCCTGTTACTATGCTGAAAGTATTTATCAGGTCTAATCATTTTCTGGTTAGAGTCTTAAAGGTCTTTTAAGTATAGGATTATAGTAGCTACAATACAGATAACTTGATGTCTTTCTTTCCTATTTATTTAATTTTTCTTTTCTTATTGCTCAAGCTATGGTTTAGAGCTGATTTATCTGATATTAAAGTAATATCATCTTCATAAATAGTTTGTAAGACATATCTAAAACTGAGAATGGGATACTGCTGTATCCTGATACTACATAACAACAAAACTACATGACATTTTATGCCTTTTGGTGTTTTGGGAAATAGGGAACCTTAATGTTTAGTATATACATCTTTACAGCTATTTTATCTTCTTCATGAATTGTTCCCTTTAAGAAAAGTGCAACCAGGTTTGTGGTGGTGGCAGCTGACTTTAATCCCAGCACTTGGGAGGCAGAGGCAGGCAGATTTCTGTAAATCCTAGGCCAGCCTGGTCTACAGAGCGAGTTCCAGGACAGTTAGGAGAGCTAGGACTGTTACACAGAGAAACCTTGTCTTGAAAACAAAAAATAAAACAAACAAACAAAAAAAAACAGGTAGCAATCTTCTCTCTCTTCTGACTAGGTATGGTTTGAAGTCTTTCAGATAACAAAACAGCTTTGCCAGTTTATCTTTCAGGTAGGTTGTGTCACAGTGGCTTCTTCTAACTTTTTTTTTGGTGTTAAATACATCTGTTCCATTAATGTTTCCTCCCATTTCATTTTGTGTTTCTGCACTCCTTTTGCTTGTTTGTCTCATTTATGTGAATCTTCCTGGATGTTGCCTTCTCTTGGATGCATGATCCTCCCTACCATATAGGGAAACATAACTCCAGAAACAGAATGACTTTATAGAAGTCCCAGTGCTAATCTGCAAAAGAAGACACTTACGTACTTTATTTTTTGTCCCCAAAGCAATGTTCAGAGACAGTGGCACTATATTATTTGATGAGATAAATATAATTGATACATTTTAGATCCTACAGGTATATCTTAGTTTATTTTTGAGTTCCTATAATAAACTACCCTGACGAAAGTAACTTAAGGGAGAAAAGATTTACTTTGGCTCACAGCTCAAGTCAACGTCTATTATGGCAAGAAACACAAGTAGCAGGGGCTTAGAGCAGCTGCTCACATTGCATTCACAGTCAAAAAGTAGTAAGCATTAATGTTCATGCTCAAACCACTCTCCCTTGTTACAGCCTACACTGGCTGGATCGCCTCATCCCAACTGAAACAAAATGATCTTCCCCAGGCATATGCTGAGATAGCTCTCAGGTGATTCTAGATCTTGTCAAGTAGACGACTGAGATAAACTATCACAACTTTATCCCTTGCCAAGTTGACACTCAAGAACATCACTTCAAATCAACCTTTTCCATCTTGTTCCTAAAGTCTCATGTTCATCTTGTAATGAAAACCGCAATCCAACTTCAAAAGTCTTCATAGTCTAACAATTCTAAGACTTGAAATCTTAAAATTTGGAGCTGGAGAGATGGCTCAGAGGTTAAGAGCACTGGCTTTTTTCTTCCAGAGGTCCTAAGTTCAATTCCCAGCAACCATATGGTGGCTCACAACCATCTAAAATGAGATCGGGTGCCCTCTTCAGGCATGCAGGCAGAACACTGTATACATAATAAATAAGTCTGAAAACAAACTTAAAATTTCACATCTCATTTGAGATTCAAGGCAATCTCTTAATTGTAAGCTCCTAGAATATAAAAAACAAGTTATACAGGTCCCACATACAATGCCACAGAAGAAGATTCCCATTCCAAAATGGAAGACTCAGAGCACAACAATGACCAAAGAAAGACCAAAGTCCAGGAGAGCAAACATGAAGTTCTGCAGCTTCCTGTCCAGCATCTGAAGCTCATAATATAATAAGCTGGGTTCCAAAGGGCATATGTAGCCTCACTGCTCCACTTCTGCTGTCTACAGCCATATACGCAGCCCCTTTCCTAGGTCAGCTGCACTCCATGCCTGCTGCTTTCATTGGGGATTTTCCAATCATCCCAGCATCCATTTCTCAATTGCAAATGAGGCTTTAACTTCAAAGCTTTATGCAATGGTCTATCTTATACAAACACTCAGGCAGAAATCAAGGGAAAACTTGCAGGAACCAGTTTCCTCTTTCCATCATGTGGGTTCTAGGGACTCAAACATCAGGCTGATGGCAGGAGTTTTTCTTTTTTTACTGAGCTTTCTTACCAGTCCCAATATAAACATTTAATCTGGACTATCTACATGAAATTAAATGTGGTATCTGTTACTCTGGGTCTAGTTTATTTCACTTAAATGATTATGATTCTAACCATGTTCTTAAAAACGACATTACTTCATTCATCTTTAAGACTGAAGAAAACTCCCATGATACATACATATCACATTACCTTAGGGCATCTATGCTGGCTCCAAATCTTGATTATAATAAACAGTCCAGCAACAAAAATAATATGCAAGCACCCCTGCAGTATGATTACATAAATTTCTCTGGGTATATGAAGAAGTATAGTACAGTTCGGTTGAATGGTAGTTGTTCGATTTTCTTTTTCTTTTCTTCTTTTTTTTTTGTTAAGGACTCTTTCAACTGGTTTCCATAATGTCTACAATGGTTTGCATTCTCATCTAAGAGTGCATGAGTTTCTTTTTCTCTACCAGTATTTGTCAAACTATCATTTTTCAAGTGAGGAAGTAGAAATGGTCATCAATTACAGGAAATAATGGTCAAGATATTTAGATATTATAGAAATCATTGTAGCTCACAACTGTCTGTAGTAGCAGTTCCAGGGGATCTGACACCCTCACACCAATGCACATAAAATAAAAATGAAAAAAAAGAAATAAAAATCAAAACTACATTTTGTTATCAACAAAACTAAAAGTTCAACTGTTAGCGAGGACACTAAGGAAAAATAATATTTAAACACTGTTGATGGGAAAGTAAATTAGGCCACCAACCTAGAAAATCTGAATACCATTGCTATGAAAAATTAAAACTAAAACAACAATATGATTAAATTACACAACTTTGGGATATCCAAAAGTATCAAAATCAGACGACTACAAAGCTATTATGTAGCTATCATCCATGTTCATCACAGCATTATCCATAGTAGCCAAAAATACTGAACCAGTCAAGGGGCCCAAAAATAAATTAGGAGAGTAAAACTGTGGTACATGATGAAACTGAATTCAGACACTGAAGAAGAATAAGATGGGGCTGTTATAATTTTAAAAACTGCAGGATAGATAGAGAGGTGCCATCATGTGACACAGCTCACATGGAGGGTTTATTGGGGGAGAAGAATGGAAAGGTGGGGGAGAGAGAGGTGCAAAGACCTGCCTGCCTCTTCGGAGGAGTAGTAGGAAAAAGATGGGGGAACAGGTGGAGCTCACTTTTAATGAGGGCTTAGTGCACAAACACAGACTATGTAGTGATGTAGCAGCCATAGGGTCCTGGGATGGCCAGGTATCTGCCTGAATGCTGACAATGCTTGCAAGCTATAGCTGAGGGCCCTTGGGGTAGGCTAGCATGATGCCTGAAATGCAAGCAAGCACAGGCACAAAGAAAGTGGTTGTGGTTGGTGGCATATTCTGCTAGCTCACCAAGGGCAGACCAGCATAATGTCTGAATGTTAACAGCTGTGGTGACGGCTCAGTAGACAAAGCCAGAGTACAGATTCCCAGATCCCATATAAATTCCAGGCAAGCAAGAGGCCACCTGTAATTCTAGAACTCAGTAAGCAGAAATAAAAGCACTGAGGCAAATTATTTAGCTAAACTAGCAGGAATTAGTAATAGTAAGCTCCTGGTTCATCAAGAAACTCTGTCTTAGTAAATAAAGTGGGAAGCAAATGGAGTCTTCCTCAATGATAACTTTGATCCTCTATAAGCACAAGCATAAGCACATACATAAGCACTTGTACACGTGCGCACACACACACACACACACACAGTAGGATTATCCTATTTTGAAAAACTGAAGACTGGCATGTTAAGTGAAATAAGGTTGTCTCACAAAATAAGTGTTGCATATGTTCTGGAATGTGAATTTTTAGGTACAAGGCAGGGAGAAAATGCATACAAAAACAAAAGGAAGACTATTGAGAGGGGGGAGAAAAAGAATATGGAAGGATAATTACACAAAAGATGAATATGACCATATGCATTATATACACAAATGCAATAAAGAAGCATAAATAAAGAGAACATAATTCCACACTAATACATATTTAATAAAGAACTCCTATCTACAGTTTATACAACACTATCAAAACTCAATAGGAAAATTCAACTAAATCACAGGAAAGGCATCAGAAGTAATGTATGGCTAAAAACTCAAACACATTTTTTTCTCATAAGTCATCATTGAGGGATCAACTCAATATTTACCACCTCAGAAGACCTTGAATATTTCTTTTCAAAATTATATGTATCCCCTTTTCTGATCCCATGATACTTTCACAAAACCTCGATTCTACCATATGTGAAATTTAATATGATTTGAAATACAAAAAGATGAAAGATATACGAAAGCCCTTTAAAATATAGCAACTTAAGAATGAGATGCAAGACAGTAGTATAATTTCCCATATTTTATGCTTGATCCCAGATAAGAGACCAAGAAGTGATTTACCTGCTTCAACATCTAAATTTTGTGTGGTTTTCATCAACTATTACATTGACAAAATTTCTATAGGAATAAATGATTTATAGAATTTGGAGAGAATATGATGTATAGTAAGAAACAAGAATTTTGCTTGTGTTAAGTACTCAGAATACTGCATACCATCATTTTATCTTTTTAGGATTATCTCATTTCCCCTTGGTCACTAGGGATGTGGGATTCCCCTCTGTATGCTATGAATATCATTGGTGAATAAAGAAACTGCTTTGAGCCTATAGCAGAGCAGAGCAGAACAGAGCTAGGCATGGAAAACTAAACTGAATGCTGGAAGAAAGAAGGCAGAGTCAGAGAGAAGCTACATATCCCTGCCATAGACAGACGTCAGAATTTTACCTGGTAAGCCACTGCCATGTGGTGATACACAGATTAATGGAGATNATGTGGGATTCCCCTCTGTATGCTATGAATATCATTGGTGAATAAAGAAACTGCTTTGAGCCTATAGCAGAGCAGAGCAGAACAGAGCTAGGCATGGAAAACTAAACTGAATGCTGGAAGAAAGAAGGCAGAGTCAGAGAGAAGCTACATATCCCTGCCATAGACAGACGTCAGAATTTTACCTGGTAAGCCACTGCCATGTGGTGATACACAGATTAATGGAGATGGGTTAAATTAATATGTAAGAGTTAGTCAATAAGAAGCTAGAGTTAATAGGCCAAGTGGTGATTTAATTAATACAGTTTCTGTGAAGTTATTTCAGGAGTCTGGGCACCCAGGAAACGAACAAGTGTCCTTCTTACAACAATTTGGCACACCAACGTGGTCGACTAAATGGATCCATATAAAACCTGAGAAAGCTTAAAAAGTAATTCTAGACACAAATGAATAGAGTTAAGCATGGCTTCTTGATTGTCAGAATTTTGATAGCTGCATGCTACAGCTTCTGTAAGAGAGGTCTTCCTGATTCAGCAGTAGCAGAAAAAAAAAGCCGCAAGGCTTTGAAAAGGTGGCTTTCTGGGCCATACTGCCAGTACGAACTCTGGCTCTTTCAAGAGGCTGAGCATTTAAATGGGGTTTGTGAGCAAAGTGCTACAACTTGCTTAATGGCAACGTATACCTGCCATTACCTGAAAATGGGGCACATGTGACCATAGCTCATGCTAAACAAACCTCTGTCCCACCATGTTGGACTGGGAGGAGCAAAAAGTCAAAGAAGCCTTAAATGTGCTTAGCATTTTAAGAAACGTTCCTGGACAGAAAACAATTACAGATATGCAATAGAACAGATTCAGATATAAAAGAACTCTAATGAGTCACAGTGTTGGGCAAATGTATGTAGGCTTGGGAGAGAGAAGAAAAAGATTATGGAGAGTTATAAAACAATAAATGGTTTTAAAAAAAAAGTCTTTAAAGAGACAGTACAAAAAGTCATAGATTAAAGGAGTAAAGATAATAAAATACATATTAAAAAGTAATAGAGTAAAAACAAATAAGCCATGTAAAGATAAAATATACACAGAGTCTGAATTATGTATATTATTGTGTTTTCTTTGAATTTTTTGACTGTGAAGTACTAAGTAGCCAACATATATACTTTAAAGGTACCTTGTCTTCAAAATTTTTGGGTCTGAGGATATGTTGCTTTGGAAAAGAGTTCCTGCTTTTGTTTCCAAAGAAGATGAGAACCTATGGAATCCTTCCAGACTAATGTAGTTTGATGGAACAAGACCCCCTGAAAGGTCCCCATGAACACCCCCAAAATTACTTCACCCAACAAAAAGCAGGAAACACTTTGGATAGAACTACACCCAAATTCCCAAATATTTTCTATAAATGTTTCTTTACATTTAAAGGGGGATATGCTATAGAGATGAATAATTTGCATTGACATGGACCTTGGTTTACTGATACAAATTTAAGGTCAATTTTGTTATATGGTATATGTATTTCTGATCTTAATTAAGGTGTTGTGATTGTCCAGCTAATTTAAAAATGTAATATATAATTAAGAAATATAGGTTAATAGATAATAATCTATAATAGTCAAACTTCTAGTCATGTTAGTTAGGTTTTCTAGATATATAGAGATATATTTCAGTTAGATAGGTATTCTTCAAACCTTTCAAAAACCTTCAGAATATGCATTTAAAATGTTTTAAGAACTTAGGACTTTTCATCACAGTGAGACACATCTGCTCCTGGAGGCACCAATCTACTTCAAGAGGATGATGGGCACCGAAGAGGCTCCTTATGGTGTTGGTCAGCTATTTGGGCAAGAAACTGCTCTTGCCTGGACTTCTTGAAATGAAGGACCCACAGAGATCCTTCAGGGTTCCTGCTTCATGAATGAGTCTGCTAGACATTCTGTAAAACTCAGAAAAAGTTACTGACAAACTGCCAATATAGGCAGAACTGCCTTTGAAATTTCCTGTTTCATGGAAGTCTGCCAGATACTATGCGCCTGTAAGCTGAATATGGATGCTCCAATGGTACAAAACAACTTTGGGTGACTGTCCAGGCAGCAAGATGTCTCTATTAATTCTAGAGTTCTGGAAGTAGCTTATAATTCACTTCCTGTTTTCTTAGGTAATAGTATATGCTTCAGGAGTCTTTGATGGAGTTGAAGAATATATAGTTATAGTTTTCCTTAGTTGTAATAAAAAATAAAGTAGATGTAAATATTGTAACTATAATTCTTACTTGATACCTGTTTTGTTATATGTAATCTTACTATGTTAAAGTTTCTCTACATCTTGAAGGAGTAGTGCCAGAGAAAGCACATCAAGGGGCATGTACATGAACCTCCACTACATCTCTAACTCTCAAGATATAAATAGCACTAACCACTGGAATGAATGACAAATGACTTTTTGATGAATGTTCAGTACAACGCTGAGATACCATCTTACTCCTGTCAGAATGGCTAAAATCAAAAATAC
>LOEQ01005307.1:81942-92758 GCA_001685075.1 Bramus lutescens
AACTCACAGAGATCCACCTGCCTCTGCCTCCCGAGTGCTGGGATTAAAGGAGTGAGCCACCACCTCCCGGCTACAGAAGACGTTTTATTTCATAATTATATTCTATTACCTCTCTCCTTATTTTACCTTTAGCCAAACTGCCACAATCCCTATCCCCAGTCATCTCCTGGTATCTACTATTCCCCACTTCTACTTAATTTCCCTCTTCCATTTTTTTCTCTATCAACCCAATACTATCACAGGCTTACTCTGCATTTTTTCCTTTACACTCAGCACACACAATAGCTGATATCTTAGTGTACATGTTGCTACCAATGTTCCTTTACTTCCTAAAGTGATTGAACTTGAGCGACAACTGGATTTGAGCATTACTGTATCTTCAGGGTGGTCCTATACTTTAATACTGCTGAATACAGTATTCTACATTTTATAGAGTAGCAAGCCCAGTGTCCTGAAGATTAGTAAGACTAGTATCACAGAGAACAACAGCTCAATCCTTCCACAGCCTACTCTCTTTTAACACTGCAAACACTTCCACTGAAAGAGTAGGTAATTTTTTTTAATGCTACTAGCAAGTTAAGCCAAGGTATGCAGGTCCCGGGGTGGGGTGGGGGACACAAGAAACATGAAAATTCAAGTCAATGTTATTTCTTTTAAAAGGAAGGAAGGAAAGGAGGGAGGAAGAGAGGGAGGGAGGGAAAGAGGGAGGGAAGAAGGGAAGGAGGGAGGAGGGAGGGAGGAGAGAGTGAAAGAAAAATTACTTACCAGTGTCTTCAAATGGGGATGATTTTAGATGAAATTCCAACCCTCCCAAAAAAAAACTTGAAAAGAATGACTAAAGTATGTTCAAGGAAATTGAAGGACACAAATAATCTGTTGAAGAATTCCAAAAGAACACAAAGAAACACCCAAATGAAATAAAGACAAAGGATGTGAAAGTGGAATTTGAACCCTGTAAGACAGTTCAGTAGGTAAAGTATTTGACATACAAACATGAGGACCTAAGTTCAGATTCCCAACATCCATGTAAAAAGATGGGCATGGCAGCATGTGCCTTTACTACCACACTGGAAGGCTGAGAAAATAGGATCCCAGAAGCACACAAGACTAGCAAATTGGCAAGCTCTAAATTCAATCAGAGATACTGTCTCAAATAAACAAAGTAGAGATTATCAGGGAAATATACCCAGTATTGACTTCTGGCTTACACAAGCACCACTCACATAAAGTAGAACTTAATAAACAGAAGTACGGGAGAGGAGAATCAAACCATACTGGAAATGAAAAATTAATTCAATCAGGCCATTCAAGTGGTTCAGCATGTAGAGATACTTGTAGGCAGACCTGACTTCAATCAATAGATTCCACAAGGTGACAGGAGAGAACCAACTCCTTAGTGTTATTTTCTGATCTCCATGTGTGCGTGCGCTATGGCACCAGCATACTTGCACTCACACATACAAAATAAATAAATACAAAATAAATGTATTTTAAAAAAGAAGTAAGACTGAAAACCATACCCATACAATGTAGAAAGAGAAACCCAAAAGGTCAGGAATTGATCACAGGTAGAAAAATTGAAACACGTAGTAAATAATAAAATAAGAAGGTACAAACACAACATTCAAGATCAACAGGATACTATGAAAATATCAAACTTGTTAACCAATGACAAAGAAAGAGGAGCTCTTCATACTGAAGACATAGAAATCATTTCAAAAAATTATAACAAGATTTTCAAAACTGAAATAAGAAATAGCCATCCAGATATAGGAGGCATTAGAACACCAAACAGTGATGGTCAAGTCTCCCCATTATAGTCAAAAGCATATATACAGAACAGAGAAAGTACATGGCAAGCTGCAAAAGAGAAATGCCAAGTCACACATAAAGACAGCCTAATTTATTTAAATAATAGATTTCTCAACAGAAACTTTAAAAGTCAGGAGAGTTTGGAGTGATTTATTAAAATTCAAATACAACTGCCTATCAAACTACTATACTCAACAAAGTTATGTGTTACCATTGAAGAGGAAAGAAAGTTTTCACAATAAAGGTTTTTATGACCACCAAGCCAGTTCTCCAGAAGATACTTGGAACAATCTTCAAGCCAAAGAGAAAGATAAACACATTCATGAGATTAGAGCAAAGTATAAACAATATCAGAAAATGAGGAACAGGAAAAAAATAAAATCCAAATCAACCCAACAGAAAGGATAAATACACATATTTTAATAACAACTCTGAATATTAATACTTTAATTTCACCAATCCAAAAAATAAAAAAATAAAGTGGACTAGGAGACTGAACAATAAAAAAAAGAAAGGGAGGGAGGGCAGAAAGGAAGGAAAGTAGGCCAACCAGAATCTGTCTATTTGTTGCCTGAAATCAGTGCACTTCACAGTCAAAGGCAGAAGCAATCTTAGTGCAGAAGGCAAGAGAGATGGGGCTACAGAGATGGCTCAGGAGGTAACAGCACCTCCTACTCTTGTTGAAGACCCAAGTTTGGATCCCAATTTCCTCATAGTAGCTCACAGCCACCAAAAACTTCAGCTCCAGGGGAACTAATATCCTCTTCTGGCCTCTGCAGGCACCAGGCACACTGTAATACATATATTTAATACTCATACACACAAAACAAAAATTTTTGAAAAATTCTTTAAAATGGAATGGAAAAAGGTATTCATTTATTCTAAGGAAAAGAAACTAGCAAATTACAGGACTATCTTCCTGACAGAGGCAAACCTTCTAGCAAGCTTATCAGTCCAACTTCCACTTTTCTCATTTTGAACCCCCAAAATGATAGAATCACCCTTAATTCTTACCTTGCATCCTCACATCCAAATGTCTAACAAAGAAAATGCTCTGTACCAGCAAAATATACTTAAAATCCTACATTGTCAATACTTTAACCTGAAGCACCTTTTCCTCCCTCGCTCCCTAATTATTCAGAGAATGTCAATACTTTCTGTGTGTCCAGCCTTATCCCCCAATGTTTACATCAGGCCTGAAAATACTGCCTATGGTAGAAGTGCTGTCAGCTGAGTCTTTCCTCTGCCCAAACCACTACAATGGCTTCCTAACTCTATTAACTCTAAACTTGCACAACAGTACTCATGACCTGCAGTTCCACAAGGCTCAGTTTTTCTGTGTCATACTGTATAATGTTTAGATATGCTCAGCTCATTCTTGCCTCAAGGTTTTTAGACAAGGGTTTTTAACTCTGCCTAACTTCCATATGCCTCTCTCCCAGTTTCTTTCCAGAGTCATCTTACCAAATGGGTGTTTCCTAAATGACTTCATTTAAAACAGTACTCAGCATCTAGCAATATCCCCAAAACTTTCTTTCCTATTTCATATGATTTTTCCCATTTGACATAAAACATATTTGAGAAGTATGTGTATACCCGTTCCTAAAATGTAATCACATTGACTGCAAAAGTCCTTGTCTGTTTTGCAGAATATAAATCTCTAACTGGAACCCAGCACATTTTCTTGATTTAATAAAGTCTGACAAGCAAACATCTTCCAATGAACTCCTATAGAAAATTAGAAAAGATACAAAAAAAACACACCTGTACTTGAACACATTAGACAGTCATCAAGACAGTGAAGAATTACAAAGCCAGATCCAGGGAAGGAAGTTCAAATAATAGGTAGGCCCTGGACAGAGACTATTTTTCCTCTTTGAGACAAATGTCCAATTTGGGGCTGGGAAAACTGTAGCTGAGAACTTGAAAGATTTTATCATATCATGAAAAAGATATACAAGAACAAGGATATACAAATCTTAATTTACAGACCTCTGACAACACACCTGATATTTTGGATGTGATCATGAAAATACACTTTTGGCAAACTGATAAGGGAAAAATAAAATGTACCATGCATGTAAGACAAAAAGAAGAAAAGCTCACATATGATAGGAGTCCATGTAGGAAATAGGAATCTATGGTTAGGGGGTACCAGATGACAGTAGGATGGAGAATTAAGATGTGCAAGCTTTCATTTTGAAGTAGAAAATTTCTAGAATTAAATAATTATATTACACTAAAAATAAAGCCACTATATTGTACACCTATAAATGTATAATTATTCATAATTAGAATTTTATATCAATTAAAATAGAAAAGTTTATTTTAAAAAAGCTCTTGATACATAAACAACAACTTCAAATTATCTTAATCCCTGAGTAGATTATGGTAATCTCAGACAGCAAGGGTCTCAAATCTGGAAGAAAGTGAGCCAGAAGCTTAAAATTACCTCTACAGTTTTATCTGCTGTATCTAGGTGTCAATCAAAATAGCTACCTGAAATGATATGAAGTGGTATTAGAAACCAGGTATCTAGATAATACAATAAATACATCGATAACAAGATTAGTGAAAGGCTAGGGACATTATTACTAATATGTTCAAGGAATCAAGAAACAAGATTGAGGATTTTGGCAATAAGAGGAAGCTTATAAAATACACTGTCTACAATTAAAAAAACGAAAGATAATATGTCAATGCAGAACAGGTTGTGTTGAGAGTATAACATGAAGGTCCTTGTGCCCATAGATCTCCAGAGTAACTAGGAATGTTAACCACACAACATTGTCTTCCCAATAGGAAAGATGAAACACAGGAAGCTGAGAATTGGAAGCGATTAGTACCTCATGATCTGTGTTATCTGTTAGGCCAGACCATATCAAGCTCCTACAACCAGGTGGTTAGTAATCTAATGACCCTTATAGCCAGAGGCTCCCCAAACCAGGACTAAAGGTGGCTAATAGCCCAAATGATCTCTATGCTATCCAAGCCACACCCTTTGGCCCTAAAGCTAGTACAGGTAACCTATCTCTAGAACCCATCTTCCTGGAAGAAATGACATGTACCCTGAGTTGAGTTATGCCTTTTTGTACACCAGGGATTGTATTGTACCAGGAAACCTTTTCCAAATTATACTGGGCTTACATACATTAGGAATAAACTGCCTGTTATTAGAGTCCCCCGAAGTATGATCCAGGTTGATGAAGTCAATCTGCATCAAGTTTCCACTCCCATATTTTTATGCAGTTGACTTCCCTGCCTGAATACCTGCAGAGACCCTGTCAAGGCTGAATAGCAGATTATATAACTGAAGAACGCGTGAAATGTATACAGAATGAAATGGAGATAACAACAAATGAGAAAGAATGGAAATGGAATAAAAGGAACAGGACAGTCTGTTCTGTGACAAACTTTTTCTAGAGAGACACAACACACACGTTTACTCATCCCACATAGGGAACCCATGACAGATCACAGTACAGATACCACCAAAGAACAATTGGGTAAATCAATGAGCTTTATTGGGGTTACTTACAGGAGCAGAAATGATTCATAGACAGCTGTATTACCAAAGCCCACAGCAGCATGGATAATGATCACAAAGCTGAGAACCTGGAACACAACCCATAGCCTACAGGCAGTTTAAGGAGTAAGAGAATATTCTTTCCCAGGACCTCAATTGGTGTAAACTGCTTCCAGGCATCTTGGCTGGTTATTGCTTCTTCCAGGCAGCTGTTCTGGTCTTAGAGTTTTCTTTGCAGCTCAGCTTGTCTGAGTCTTCTTAGCAAACTGGTTCTTCCGAGATTCTTCTTTGTACCTTTTCTCCAATGATACTCTTTTGCTGATCAGCTTTCTTCCATTTGAGAGGGACTTACAACTTTTACTGCTTACTTTGGCAGGAAGGGTACCTAGTGAACACAGTTTCAGAGATTTTCTACTCTGAATTGTTTGCCTTCCTGCTTAAGGAGCTTCCCTGCAGGGTGGAATATTTCAATCTGGAAGGAAACTTTCCTATGCAAAGATCATATTTCCAAAAGAGCAGAGAAAAAAATGAAGGAAAACCATTGTTTTAAAATAACTGGATAAAAAAATTTTGAAAAACTAATTAAGCTATAGATTCCAGAATCACTTCCATTCTATCATTAATTTCACCAATATAAAGAAAATTACAACCACACATATGGTTACCACTTTAAAAAAAAAAGACAGGCATGGTTACACATCACTTCAATCCCAGCATTTGGTGTGTGAGGGAGGGGTGGCTGAAACAGGAAGATAGCAAGTAACAAGTACAAAGCATGCCCAGACTACAAATAAAGACTATCTCTCTGGGGAATGGAGGGAAGGGACATGAATAAAGGATCACTTTCAAAAGAAGCAATGAGATGTATATCACCTAAAAAAAAAGCAGCATATTGTTTCAAAACTGAAAAAACAGCAGTCACCTTCTTTTCACAGTGAGTAAAGAAAGTAACACCTTATTCTGTAGTCGCTATCCAGAAATAAAAATAAATTGAAAGAAAATTTTTTTAGCAGAATTCTAATGACAATATGGCATATTCAGTGCTGGTGAAACAGCTCAATGCCTGGCATAAATGAGACACTGGATATAATTCCTAGTCTTGTAAACACAAAAAATTAATATATATATATATATGTGTGTATACAATAACTGTATATGAATTCTAAAACTCAATATGTAATATATAACATATTTCCAAATAATAAACCAAAGGCTCAACTATATGCATATAAGAAATGAAGAAGACATATCTTGAACATGAGGGAAATGCATGTAACACATACTATTTCTTGTCATGTACAAGAACTGCTTTCCAAATGGGACAGAGGCTTCTAAGGGCTGTAGCAAATCAAATTCATCAAGAAACAGTAACACTCGTCAAGGGTAAATGGTGTACCAGTCTAGTTGCTCAGAACAGTTTTCCCTTTAATTTCCCTTCTGATCACAGAAACCTGTGTCAAATATTTTGAAACGTGAAAATACCTGAATGCAACCTACATGATCTATATTAAAAGATTAAGCATCTTGAAAGTCTAAACCAGACACAAATTCAAATTAAGAAAGTCAGTGGCTGAAAATTTCAATATGTAATGCACCTTAACCATAGGAGATACAATTACAAAGCTGATAAAATTCAACCCACTTAAATTACCTCCACGTGGATGAATGAAATATAAGTTCAAATTAATTAGCTCTTCATCCATTCAGCATTAAAAAATCTGTTATTTTTAGAAAACTCTAAACTGCTTATAGAGAATGGATTGATTGCTATGTGACTATCTCTTATTTCAATTTCTTTTTATTAGCACAATATGTATCTCTTGTAGAATGCATACACCTTAGCATTTTTCTTCCCAGAATACAATCTTAGTCACTTAATGTTAAACAGTTAAATAAAAGCCATCACAATTTATTTTTATTACTAACATAGCAAAACATTTTGATTTTTTGGTTTTTTTTTTTAATCTGTTCCTGTAACTAGCTTTTCTATCTAATTTTTGGATTGAGTTTGTTCATTCCTAGTTAACTGTATTAGAGAAGACTGTTTTCAGTGCATATGTTCCCTGACTTTTCATTTATGTTTTTTTCACCTGATGGTAATATGAAAATAACACATATTTGACAGAAATAATACTCATAATTTAAAATTTTGATCTTGTTCCCAGCTGATGTATGTTGCAAACTATTCTCCCAATGATGTCCAGCCTTAACTCCAAGTCAGCCACATGATCATAAGAATAAAAAGTAGGTATCAGTCTACAGCATGCAATCATATTAAAATGTGTAGTAGGCAGATTGAATATGCTTTTTACTTAAAACATTTTCAGTATATGAGAGTTCATGGTAAGTGGGGAAACATTTAAATTCCTAGTCTTCAGAATGTATGGGTATTTTGATAAACTATGGCATATTTAATGATCATTGATGTCATAAAGTACACTAAAATAACATTTCAGTGTCCAAAGTAAGGGTTTACAGTTTGATGTAAATTAAATCAACACTTCTAATCATGTTTCATGAATATGATGCATCTGACATAAGGAATACTAAAGCCTCCAATTACCAGTGTCTCATTCTTACATAAACTGCTGTTTCTTCTTTTTAAGAGTTGACTTGATTTACAAGGTACAAGAATAATTCTCATATTTTCAGTGTGTATTATAGTCTTCAATATTATACTGCCGTTTTTTGTTTTATAAACTAAAGTCCATCTTGTTCAATACCAACCCCTTACATCTTGTCACTTGATTTACATTTCCTGTGACTGTGTTTCTATTATGATCTTAAGTCACTGCATACCCAGTAAACACATCTGCCACACAACATGCAGATTTGCAATCTGTCCTATTAATCAACTTGAAAATTTTCACAGATGAAATGAGCCCATATTTATTAGTATTAGTAATACACCCTCCCAGTTAAGCCCAGATGTTTCAAAATAACATCTCCAAAGGAATATTAGGCTCTCATTCATTTATTATCTGTAGTTTTTGTTTGTTTGTTTGTTTCTTTGGAACTCAAGAAGATTTTTATTTTTGTTAAAACCTCTTTATTCTAATATTTTCAATCCTCTCCCTCGGTATGTCTAAGCATGCAACTCTGAGCACTGTTACAGTTGGATAGTAGCTCAACTTACTGGCCTCTGCCCTCCCAAGACACCATTTTAAGACAACATCAATCATTCTCAAGTATCACTTCAATAATTGAGCCTACACCCCTTTCCCTTTTCTTTCCATTTTGTCAGAATACATATTGTTGTCTTAAAAGTTAATCTTAGATTTCAGTTTAGTACGTTCAATGTTCACCACTAATCTTTAAACTGTAGATGACTAAATCATTCTTTAATTGGAAATATGTAGAAGATTCCTTACAAAAGACTCAAGTACTGAGTCTCTGACTTCTTTTGTGCTTTTTTCTAATTACCCCCACCCCAGTGCCATGTTTAATTTAATTTAATCATTTATCATTCAATCATTTTATCATTGTTAATGCTTCTGGTATAGTTTGCATATGAAGTAGTCTTGGTTCCCAATTCAATGTTCAAATCAATTTTTAAAAGCAGGCCTTTTGGGAAGTGACAGCATCATGAGTGCTCAATTCAATGTACTGTGGGGAGGTGGAGCAAACTGAGAAAGATATGCCTGGCTGAAGGTAGGTTCTTGGCCAAGGGCCTTTCCCCTCTTCCTTACTGTTCCTCTCCTCTTCTTCCTTAACCCCTATTCACCTTTATAGCTGCCATGGACAAAAATCGTATCTTTCCTTGGCCATGACTTTCTGCCATGTCTAAAAGCAATGATGCTGCCAACATGAATTGAAACCTCTGATACCATAACCCAAAATAAACCTTTCTTGACTTAATTTGTTCATTCCAGGTATTTTGTCCTAACAAAATACTAACACATATATATTTGCTATAAAATTTTATAGCCAAAAAGCATCTAAATAATATGAAAAGGCATTTTTATTTAAAATCATCTATAAAGCTCAAATTCCCTCTTGATCTTGACATTTCCTCATCTCATTGTTCCCTCTTGCATTTTCTAAAGAACACATGAATTACATGTTTAATGTTTTTACCATTGTCTTACAATGTTTCTGGCATGCAATAAATTGGCATAGCCATATCTGATAGGAATGGCAAAAGTCATAAAGCCAGCACAGTTGTTTGACAAAGATAGCAAAGCTGAGCCACTTGATGGCCTCTGTGCCACCTTTGCTTTTCATCTCTACCTGCTGCATACTTGGGAGACTTTTAATATTTGTAAAATTTAGGGATATTAGATTGATGGGAAATTTCTTATGAATCGTTTATGCCTTCTCCCAGCAATACTGCTTCTAAGGTTCCTAAAGACAGTCCTGAACGTACCACTCCTCCCGCTTTGAGATATCTTTATCTGCTTGAAGGTTTTCCTTACACCTTGGAGGTTGTGACACACATAAAGATGCCAGAGGTATCTTTATGAAGCCTTGAGACATTCTTGAAACATCTGTTCCTGTACGTGCACAGGAACAAGATATTCAAACAAACTAAACTCAAAAAAGTCAACAAATTTTGATGAGCTAGAGGAGTTGGCCACACACAGGAATGCAAGCCTCTTCCTGCTATACACTCAGGCAATTGCATGGCATATACAGCAACAGAGTTGCATTAGCTGAAGCTACCTCTGCCCTACATAGAGATTTAAACTATGAGCAAAGAATGATATAAAATATGACAAATGAATGAGATGTCCAGACCTCCCTTTCTTAAAAGAGTTAGCACATGCACAACAAATGTGGTGTCCTATGACGAAGGAACAACAGAATGGCAGGATTGGACACATATACAAATTCCAAAACATATAAAATATGTATGAACATTGTATTACGCTAGAATTTAAATAATAACTACAGCAGCTTTGGTCTGAGAGTTAATAATACACTGCTTGGGACATGGCACAATGCCCAGGCTGGCTTGAAGATTTTGTTTTGGTCTAGTGTTCTTGTAGCAACAAAAGCTACCAGCCTGAGAAGAGGCTGTCACAGGCATCTAGATTCTTAAAAAATGGGTTATGGGGTTAATGAGTAACAATGATATCTCTGTGTATCAATAATATCGATACTCGAGGGAAGCCTAGCAGTGGTACTTGCCTTTAATCTCAGCACTTGGGAAGCAGATGCAGGCAGATCTCGGTGAGTTCGAGGCCAGCCTGGTCTAAAAGAGCTAGTTCCAGGCCTACAAAATCTTCAGAAAAACCCTGTCTCAAAAAACCATACACACACACAAAAGAAAAGAAAAAACCTCAAGGGAAAATGATTGGAAATGATAACTCCGTTCTGTCATAGTTTATTAATGATGACTAAAAGATGAGCAGAAGGAAGTAAAACACGTCCAAAAACAAAAATGATATTATCTATATTTTGAAACAACATGCATTAGAGTACTATTCAGCGGTAAAAAACAATGACATCTTGAATTTTGCATGCAAATGGATGGAA